>JAJONR010014279.1:0-21201 GCA_029582245.1 Solanum etuberosum
TGAGGGTAGGGATAAAATAAATTGATTTTTTCAACAAAATAAATTGTAATTTGAAGTTGGAAGAGAGTTTTGAAAAATGTTTTCCTTAATTTTTGTAAGGAAGTCATTTTTCCTTAAATTTAAGGAAAATGAGTTGATTTGAAAAATATTTTCTAAAACATTTAACCCAACCAAACATTAGAAAATTGGAAAATATTTTTCGGAAAATGTTATCCTTCATACCAAACACATCCTTAGTGTTGAATTGATTTTCTTTTTGCATTAGTATTAATTTGATTTTGATTTAAGCTTTATTATAATTACCAACATCTATGAACTATAATTTTATTGAACCATTCAGAATTCTAAGTTTCAAACTTGAAATAATATATTAAAAGACAAAAACTATGAAAATGTATAAGTAATATTTAAAAATTATATCAAAGTAAATATTTTTATTATAAAATAAAAATTTAAAATTATCTATATAATGTCGCGTTGGTTTGGTCTCGGGCTGGTCTTTTTTTAGTTAAAACCAAACCAACCCAAATATAGAATTTTTTTTTCAATACCAAACCAAGTCAAACCAAACTACTAGTCGGATTTTTTTTTCCGGTTTGACTCGGTTTGCGGTTTGGTTCGATTTTGTACACCCCTAATTTCAGGTTCGAAACCCCTTGTCTGCAAAAGTAAGGGGTTTGCCTTTTAGGTTGAGCTCGTCGCACCGGGCTTGCCTAGTGTGGGTAACCTTTCCGGTGTGGTTTGTGAGCTATTGCATAGGAGCGAGATTTTACCAGTGTGTACCAAAGGGGTAGCGCCTGTGCATTTCTCTTGTTATCAAAATTAAAATTTATTATGATGAAAATTATTTTCTCCATGATGTTTAACCGGTTAGGTATGAAATGCAGGGAAAGGATATGAAATGGTTTATTAGTTGAGTTTCTCTAATTAATCTATTTTTTCCTTAGAAAAGGGATTAGTTCTTGCAAGAAGTTTTGTGGTAAAGTTTGGTGACTAGTTCGATTGAGATTAAAAGCTATATTAATCCGTCAATGCAATGGCTTGATGTTCCTTTCTTTATGCAAGAAGATTCCAGCTATTTAAGACATGAACTTTGTTAATATGCTTGTGTTCTGGTGTATTATGATGCATGTACGAAGAATTACATAGAATGGGGTCTCATTAATCTTGTTTTGTTTGGATTTAGAAAACAAGACGGGGGGAGTGTTTTTAGGCATGCACGGAACATGGGCAGGTCATATGCACGAAGCTGCTGACCATTATACAACAAAAATCGGTGGACTTCCTGTAAGAAAATCCTCCCGGATATGGTATAGTTCATTGTGCTTTGATGTTTTTTTGGTATTATGATGCTTTTTTATGTAACAAGTGTTAGATTTATTCAAATGCAGTGCTTGTAAAAGCGATTTGTCTCTTGTTATATTCCTGGTTTTTTGATGATCCTCACAAATGTAGGGACCCGGTCCCTGGCAGAGTGCTCTCGTCCATATTCAAATGGGGTACAACTATAAAGCTGTCATGTCAGGTGGTAGGTGAAAAGTGCAGTGTACTGCACCAATAGGAAGAGCGGACGAGACTGTCTGCTTCAGTGGCTCACAAATGTAGGGACCCGATTCCTGGCAGAGTTCTCTCGTCCAGATTTATAATGGTGTACAACTGTAAAGCTGTCCTGTCAGTGGGTTGGTGAAGTCGTCAGCGTACTTAACCAATAGAAACGGACGAGGTTGTTTGTCCAATGGACAATAATTCTTTATGGTCGATATAATCAAAATGACAAACAACAAGAAGATTCATTCATTCAAAAGAGAAAGAGAGTTAGCAAGTCTTCTCAAGAACTCACAAAGAACATTGCAAGGGACCTGGTCCCTGCAAGACTGCGTATGTGAAAAGGACGACAAGACAGCTGTCAAAAAAGCTGTCACCTCTGATGTGGTTGGTGCACGTCCTTTTAGAGAAGCAGACTCTCAGCCAATGGGGTCGTCTCAAGGAGTTTGTGTTCATTTGATATAGTCTCTCCTCACAGAACACAAACTCAAGATTTGGCAAACTAAGTTGTGAATTTCTGAAAATTCATAAGCTCAAAAAGAAAAGGCCATCTTCAAGGAAGAACACTGCTCATGCTCAACAAAGGGACCTGATAGAGTGCTGAAGCGTCTTTGTTGTATTTTGAGCTTTGTGTCTTATGTGCTTAAATTGTAAATCTATTCTTAAGCTATAAAGGAATTAGATCTTTGTTCGTTTCAAGAGAAAAGTTTAAATCAGTTAGAGTTGATTGATTTAGTGGGCAACATTGTTGTTTCTTAGTTGAAGTCTAAATCATCTAGAGTTAGGTGGTTTAGTGGGCAACAAAGTTGTTGCTTAGTTGAAGTCTAAATCATCTAGAGTCGGGTGGTTTAGTGGGCAATAGAGTTATTTCTTAGTTCTTTCTTTGTAGTAGAGTTGCTACATTGAGGGGGAAGGGATTTAGAGGTAAATTCCTAGGTTACAAGATTCTGTAATCTGAATCATTGCTCCGTTTGAGTGAAATGGAGTTTGAGTTGAAATCCTGTGAGTACAGGAAGTGATTTTCACCGCTCTTGAGAAAGGGGCTTTCCACATAAAATTCTTGTGCCTGATTTACTTTGAGCTATTTATTTTCCGCACTTTTATTTCAGTTACTGTTCTTGCTCTTGCTGAGTCAAGGGACCTGGTCCGTTGACCGATAGTGGACGCATATATTCCAACATCTCTTCTTGCACAGGTTTGTACTTGAAACTATTTGACTAACTTTGAATTACTCGATTACTTGGATTCATGGTTATAATATCTTGCAAGCCTAGCTTCTCAGTCCAAGAAACAAAACCGTAGTCGTAAATTAACTGCCAAAACTTCATCCCCTATCTGTGCAGACAGAGTAATTGATCAAAAGTTACCAGGTAATTTCCGTTCTGTTTTCCTCAACATTACCTGCACCTTGACATGATCTTTTGCTAGGGCCCCTTTTAGATGGTTCTGTTTGATATCGTACTGGGCGATATATGTAAAGTGTTCCCATTAAGATTTGCATGATATAAGATGAGCGCGGAACTATTGTTTGAATCCTGCATGGGCCGTTACAAAAGTTATACATGAGATCTGCAATTGTCATCGCGTAGCATTTGAATGATTATTGTGTTCTCTGAAAGAAACATTTTTTTCTTTGGTCACAGTGATTCCTTGCTTCTATATATGTGCTGAGGAAAGAAATTTTCCACAAAAGATGCTTCTGTCTGTTCAAAAAATATCTCATCTCCATGGGAGGTGGAAGATTATGAGTACGATAGGGCATTGAATGCTGATAGGGTTTACATTAAGTTCAAAAAGCTTTCTCTTTGATTATCTTATTCATCTCCAACTGTAGCGTATTACTATTTGTATAACTTAAAATGCATGTTGAAGTGTTTTCATGTTTTTTCCTGCTGTGTCATGCGTGAATTTATAGATGCTTCTTAGAAGTAGCCGTTGTGACCTTCTCTTAGTTCGCAACTCTTTGAATGCATCGACTCCGCTTCATAAATGAGGGAGTGTTGACTGGTTGGTTTCTAATGAAAGGCATTGAACCCTAAGGAGTTTCAGCTCTTGTCAAGAAACTTTTAAGTATGGACAGTGATTCTTGATTAGTCTGGGTTGGTAAGTTTTCCTTGCCAATCTACTGGTTCTGCTTCTTCATAACTTCAGCTTTTGTCCAGGAGACGTTGGTGATCCAGGGATGTGCAGGCTCTGTGGTGCAGCACGTCAATATGAAATGCAGTTGATGCCCCCATTGCTATATTTTCTCCAGGAAGCAGTCAGCGAGAAAGAAAAACATGCTTTGGTTAACTGGAATTGGATGACCTGTTGTTATTATAAAGTAGATTAGTAGCATGGTTGTCACAGTTGTTAATTGAGTCAAGGGTGGCTTTCGTTTTGCTTACATTCTTTTTGACTTTGTTGTTACTTGGTACTATTATTAGTTAGTGTCATATGGTTGAGATGTAAATTGTCTACTAAATATGTGTATAAATGATTGATTTGAAATCAGTGAATCAAATGAGTAGGGGTACAATCTCAAATTCAAATTTTTAATCCACATATCTAATCATAAGTGATTTTCTATGAATTCCAGAATATCAAAGAATATAGAACAAACTTGCTGCCGATGAAAAAATATATCCTTGTTATACTTTTGATATAAATATATATTTTTGATCTAAACATATTGGTTGTATATCTCCTCCGAATAACCTGTTTATCAGCTTCCTTTCATCTGTAAATCAACTTCCAATTCTTGATGAAGTTGACTCGATAAAGAAGAACCTGTTAAATTGCAACTAAAAAAGTGTAAATGAGATGAGATAATCTAACGATGTAGAGATCAAACTTTCAAGGGAGGAATTAATCACAAAATGGAATAACAAGAAGCTATTATTGAGACACAGTAACTCATGATATAAACAAAACACATATATGACAGAAAGAAAGCAAGCTGATTATGAACTAATACAATCATATCATCAAAACTTGACCAATCCATCATATGCTAGATTAACTCCAAAATCATATTTTATTTATGATTGATTTATTTTCCATATATTTAAAATTTGTTGCAAACACTAGGATCTTTGGGGGTAAATTTTATTTAAAAAACAATATATAATGTATAAAATAGATTAGCCCAAGAAAGAAAGAAAAAAAGAAGAAGGAGAAGATAGAAATAGAAAAAGAAGGGAAACAAATAGGAAAAGTGACTTTTCTCGGATACATTTATTTATCAAAACCAAAATTATGATATAATTAGATGCAGACTAATCAAATATTTTATATATTTTAAATTCTTAATTAATATAATTTATAGTACCTTTACTACATTTTCAAATAATAGGTGATGTTAATTAATGTTAAATTCTTAATTAATATAATTTATAGTACCTTTACTACATTTTCAAATAATAGGTGATGTTAATTAATGTTATTTATTGAACTTTGCACATATATTTTTAAATAATATATGTTAATTTTTTGTCATAATTTATGTGATTCATAGAATTTGAAGAGTCAAACAATTTGTTAATTATTATGATATGTAATACTTTTTATTTAATTTGTAAAAATATAATCTATTTTAAAATATTTAAATTGTTAATTATTGTTACATAGTACTATTTTTATGTAATGCTTAAATATATAATCAACTAAAGCAAAAGTGGGACATAAATTAAAATAAAGACAATACAAAAATAGAATTAAATAGTAATGGTCACTAAATGGGATCAGTATTTTCCTGGAAAATATATTTCCATATTAATTCTCAATCGACATGATAAAGTAGGTTGGGCCCACACAGATCAATTATGTGATGGGACCTATGCATAATTATTTAAATGTTAGTTGGTTTTTTTGTCAAATGAAGAAAATGTACATCTATAAAACATCAAAATACAACAGATTTAAGCAATAAAAGAAAAGAAAATATCAGAAATACCCTTGTCACACAAGCAGGCATGTTGACGAATAGATGCCTGCTTGTAGACTCTAATACTATGTAGTAATAAAGTTTTCTTTAATTCTTTTAGTTTCGAGGGTAATTTTGTCTAAGATTATTTTAAAAAAAATAACTAATAACACCTTAAAGGGTCTGAAACTTTATATAAAATAAAAATAAAATAAAATTTCAATGGATACGAAAAATCAATCTATCTAAAAAAAAACCTAAAGAATATTCCGGACATCCTTTTTTTCTCCTTGAAGAGTGAATGTTTGGTTTTATCACGGCTCCAAGGTGACTGGAGAGTCACATGGTTCACCGACAAGCTGTCGAGAACTATTCCATTATCGTCGGTACGTTTCTATATTTGTAATCTTGTTTGAGCTTCTATTTCGGTTCTTCTCATTTTTTTTCCTTCCTTTCTCTAGTTTTATGTGCAGGAAGATGTACTTGGGTCTCTCTGTATGTATCCTTCATGCGCTCCAAAAGATGTTGATTCATCTTGACTTCAGGTAGATCCCGATCTCGTTGTAGCTTATTAAAATTTAAGGATAAAAGCTGGTCATTTTTATTTCTAGATCTAGAAATAAAAAATTATTCTTAGAATGTTGCGTCTAAAATTTTTAATTGTTGTTTATCTCAAATCTGAGAATGTAGTGTGGTTAACAATGGTTCAAATAGCCGATAACTTAGAAATGTTGCAATTGTTTCTGTAAAAAAGTGTGGACTGTAGGTCTCGTTGTTGCAAATATGAATGTCGTGTGATGTATGTTATTCTCTCTGTTTACATCTCTCTAGCTTGAATTACTTTCTTGGTCTTGATTTTTAGATTAGGTATTTGGTGCTTGTCTAGGTTGAGTAACTTTCTTTGTTTAACTCTTTGAAAGAATTAAATTTTAGTCTGCCATGATTTTCAAGAGCTAAATTAGCTATGTAATTAGCTAGCTTATTTCCTTTTCTATATACACGTTGGATTTGAACTTTACATAGTTATACTATGTACCATATATCCTCCACTATCATAACAATGCTTTAAAGAATTTCCCACACTGTAGTTAGGACCTTAAGGAGCACTAGAGAGTCCACTTTCAGACGCGAGTTAGACCAATTGTTACATAGTAAGTAAGTGCATCCTTTATTGCAATATATAGCTTTAGCCTCAATGTTTGTCCTTTCCTGGTTTCCACTCCCTAAGCATAGACAAGGTCTCCTGCTTGATTTCTCAAACCACATTCAGTTATACAATTTACAAAGTCCTCTATCTCTTGATTATAGGGTGCATATACAAGTGTGAATAAAATTTATTTCCTTCAATTTTGATGTATTACTCTTACAGTAAATTTTTATATTGTATTTGTCAAAATATAGAGGCGAAGTTCTTCTCTAGAAAATAACTAAATCTTACCAGAACAATTAGGTGTAACGGTATGATGGCCTAGGGCTCTCCTATAGGCATCAATGTTTTTTTTATTCAGATTAGTCAATCTCTCAAAAGCTTGTTGAGTATTGATTGATCTAATATTTCAAATCGTATATTATTCATCATTTTAGAGTTTTCTTTAAGACAAACATGTATGATAAAGGTCCGATAGGAACTGCCCATTCAATGGTTGTTTTCCCTCATTTCTTCTTTGACTTGTTTCCTCTAAGTAGGTCTACATGTCTTGGTAAATAATCAACCTCTTTTTCCATCTTATGTATAGTGTTAATTATTTCATCATCTGTAATTGTATATGTGTTCTCATGCTTATGAGCACATGTAAACTTCGAAGTGTCAATGTTGAGTTGAGGGACTGTACTTACATCACAATCTTTATTGTTTAGTAGTGCATTTTTTGCTATATCTTCTTGGTGTATTACTTCTTCATTCTTTGTTTTTATGTCCTTTGTAGTGGATCCTAATTTCTTATCAACTCTCGATATATTCATCACACTCTATGAAGTATTGTCCATCTCCTCTTCAGTTGGAGGTTCAAGATTATCTACTGTGACTTGATCTTCAATTAGTTGATCCTCGGCCATTGACTGAATGTTGTTCTCTCTATCCTCCAAGATTGCAAAAGAATTAATGGTATGTACCAATGTTCCCTTATCATATGACTTTTTGAATTTGAGGGTTTTTCCCTCTGTTGGGAGTAAAAATCCTTTTATCCTTTGTTGCATTGCAAATTGTCTTGATTGGTTTCTCTGTTGTTTACCCTTTTCTTCAAAAGAAATGTCTGTTTTCTTTGCTTCTGATTCTACGTAGGTTTCTGATAGCTAATTAGGAGGTCGTACAACTTTTTCACTTGATAAAATTATTTCTCCTTTCTCATGATGACGATTTTTATTTTTATTCTCTTCCTCCACTTTGTTTGCTCTCAATTCAATTCAGGACACTTTATATCCTTATGTCCTTGAAGTTTGCATCACTTGCAATACTTTGGCATATAATCATACCTAATTTTTATCCAAGTTGTTGTCCTGTTTTCTTTGTTCTTCTCGATAAGAGGCATCCCCAACAGCACTGGCAACCTCCATGGTCTTTTCCAATGAGATTACTTTTTCAGTACTGATTTTGTTGATCCCAATATCAATCCTCTTGGGAAAGTCTCTCAACAAATCAACTTCAACTTTTACTTTAGTATAATTAGGTTTAGATTTGTTTTTGGTGGCCATATCTATAGTATGGACTTACCCACAACCTTGACCATCGTGAACAAGGATTCCTTGATAGAAAAATTGGGAAATAATACAAGGAAGGATATCTATGCAAGTGCAGTAGTAGTTTCCTCTTCAGAATTCAACTAAGGTTCCTGTTTAAGGGGTCTTATATGATAATAATCATCCTTTGCCTAAAGAAAAGTAAGCAGGTTTTGACATCACGTATACATAGTTCTCCATGGTGGTGAGGCATATTAACACATGTCTATCACACAAAAATTCAATCTTACATTCTGCTTTATTTAATATTGTATGGGTAGGATTTTGCGAATTTCATTTAATTGAGTCCAACTATTGGAGAACTTGCTCATGATGACAAACTGGTGATCTTCTTGTATAATAATGTTATTTACTTCTTCTTTGTCACGACTCAGACCGTCGTGATTGACACCCACACTAACCCTCCGGTGGGAGAATCATTACTACAATCCGACTAAGCAACTTAACCAAAAACTAAGCATTTAAAGATACAGAAGCAAGTTTAAATGTCTAAAGGAATATGGAGTTCCCATAAACTTCAAAGGTTTAATAGAACAACTAAACAACTATTGCGGAAGTTTAACCCCTAGAACCTAAAAGTCATTGTACCAAAACATCTAAATTGCAACAAGTCTAAGAAAAAGGGGTACAACCCCGAACTAACATAAGCAAGCCTATTTGAACAGTCTGAGTCCGAAAAGAATGGACTAAACAAAACTGAAGGATCCATGGCAGCCTGAAAGAACTGGCTCACCCTTGAATTCGGTCTCGATCACTGATCTCCTAGCTGAGGTCTATCAGTAGCCGCCTGAAGATGCCCTGTACTCAATAAAGAATGAGCAAATGCAGTATCAGTACACAGCCACAGTATACTGGTAGGATCACGCGGCTATTCCAGTAAGCAAAACATATACCAACAATCACAACACAGTAAACACACATATACATAATATATATATAAACCAGTTATCAATTCAGGAGCAATGTATAACTCCACATTCTCAATAACAAGTCGATACAACAGTACAATGATCCTCTCATGGAACCCACGCCCAAACTATTAGTGTGTCGGGACGTGACACCCGATCCAATTAGTGTGTCGGAACGTGACACCTGATCCAATGTATGTGTCGGAACGTGACACCCGATCCAATCAACACAACCACAATCACATTAACACTCATAATGTACATATTCATAATCATACAATCAAGTGTTGATTCATGACATACAATTGTTCATTCATACTAATTTCATTAGGTTTGATCAATAGTGACTCATTCACATACATGCACGCATTACAATGAAGCAATTACCGACATATATCACACAAACATGAAATCAAATCATCATCTACCTCGAAACCAAGCTTGAATCCTCCTAAGACACTTTAATCTTCCCTTTCCGGATTCTTTCCGCTTGTTCTTGGTCTACAAACGAATAATTTAATGCAATGATCAATAATTAAGGTCCATTTACCCGGATTATAACAAACTCAATAACCCAAGACCAAACTCATGATCTTAAGGTGCAGCTAGGGATTTTTCTCACCATCAACTTCCGGCCAAAACTCTCTCCCAACGATAATTACCCAAGAATCTAAGTTTTACGGATCGAAATACGGATTAAGGGAGTAAAATCCTTACCTTTAGCACCAAAAGTCGTGGAAAACTGTCAAGAAATCACCCTGGGTCGTCTCCTAGCTCTTAAGAATGAAGTTTGCAGAAAAATAATGAAATTGGGGTTTTTCTCCGACTTAAGTCGCGATTGGCCCGCTACAGCGCCCCTGCCCTGGTGGCTTGCACGGAGACATAAAGTCAGAATTTGAGTTCCAAACTCCCATTTTACAACACACCTTCAACCCTTGACGTTCAACAACTACCCGTTCATGGTAAGATCGGTTTCGAGAGTTTTACTCGCCCGAATTCGATTCCGTAAAGCCGTATGGGCTCCCTAACGTCTTGTCTATCCACTCATGTGATCAAATTCGTAATTAAATTTTTCATTCATTACCAGATTTCCCTAGACCTCACCTGACTCAGATTTCGTCCAAATCCGGACTAGGCTAGGAATTCCCAAGTCACTACTCAAAAGTTTTCTGGCTCAAATTCTTTCCCCATTGGCTTTCCATAACGACAGGAACATGTCATTACATTCTTCTTTCTAAAGCACTATTGGTTCACCATGTACATACGTAATATCCTCGATAGAAATATGTTTAGGCTTTGATATTTTTGGGGTAAAGAATTTAAATAAGAGGGTATTATATAGGTGGTGATGGTTGTATCTCCCCACTGGGGAAGAGGCAACCAACAATGGTTGGCGATGGCCAAGGAATAACTAGCCTGTGATGCTATAGAGGCAATAGGTTTTTTTTTCTACATCAAAAGAGTGGAGGTTATTTTCGTAAGACTTTTCTTATGGGGATAAAATATCAAGACCGCCCCCTATAAGGGTAATTTATTTAACCCAAAAATATAAAGTAAGGTGTTGGGCCTAATATGTATGAAAATTGGATTATTAAATATTCTCTTTTTAAGAGAACAAAAATTGGAACAAAAGATAAGTTAAATTGGCTTCGAATCTTCCATTCTCTTTTTCATTAAATAAATTAAAAGTGCTTCATTTTTCCTAATTAATTCACCTAAATGAGTACATATATAAATTATAATATAAGTAATTTAGTATATGTATGGATTAATTTAGTATACGTATATAAGTAATTTAGTATATGTATGGAGTAAGAGTTTCACCTATAATACTATTCTAATCATGCTATTAGCTAATTAATTTTTTTATCGATGTTAATGCATGCAATTTTTATGATGTTATGAAGTTCAATTTTTTTTTTATATATATGCAATTTGTATCTATTCTTACAATATTGACTAATGTCTACTTAAACTTAATGAATTTCAATAAGCACATTTAATTCATATCCTTTAGTGGAAGTGGAGAATCTAATTTGAGTAGTTATAAATATCTTGTAAGAATTTCAGTACACACAATAATATATTTTCCTTTTCAAGATATATTTTTGATAAATTTATTTAATGCAATTGAGATTTATAATGCACAAATAAACTCTTGAATTATTTTATTGATTTCCTTCACTTATTTTGATATAATAGATTTATTTTAAATACAAAACCTTTGGAATTAAATTTAAAATCAAATTTTAAAAATAAAAAAAATAAAATCCATAGAGAAAAAGGAGAAGTAATGAAAAGAAGGAGAATTTTAAATGTAAGGAAATTTTTAAAAAAGAATTACATGTATTAATTTAGTTTAAATACAAAGCAAAGAAAACAATAAATTGCTTTTCAAATTAAAAAGAAAAGAAAAAATATAAATAAATTGAAAATACATAAAATAAAAATTTATACACTCGACAACACATGTATATCACTACTGATACTTGAATTGGTTCTTGGCTACACGACAGCATAAAATGAGCATGGAAACTAATAAATTAGTCTAGAGGAGGGTGGGGAGGGGGGAGGTAATAGGATCCTACTTAAGTTTAGATATGTTGTTGGAATTTTGAATATAGTTCGGGAGGATACTTGTGTCGTATCCTCCTAAATAATTTATTTTTTTAATATGTAACTAATGTTTTTTAAAATTATATTTATATTTAATAATTAAATTATGATAAAATTAAGTAAGTACATTAAAATATTTCCCTTTTTAACCCGAAATTTCAAATTTAACTAATTTTATTGAGTGCATATCCTTTTTAAGTATTGGATAAAATTATTTTTATAATTATATTTTTATTCATGCAACTTTCCATATACAACATGGTAAGAAATTTAATTTTTTTTAATTTTTTTTTGTATTAACTAATGTTTCTTCAAATTATATTTATATTTGATAACTAAAATATTGTAAAATTAAGTAAGTATATTAAAATATTTTCCTTTATAACTAGAAGTTTCAAATTTCACTAATTTTATTGAGTGCATATCATCTTTAAGTATTTGATAATTTATTTTTTATAGTTAGATTCTTATTTATGCTACTTTCCATATGTAATATGGCAAGAAATTTAATTTATTTCTATTGGAGGGGAGAATTTATGTGTATAAATATCATGGTAATACACCATTTATAAGTATCATTTCTTGAAATTAATTCACCAACAAAGTTTATTTTATTCTAGTAATGGAGGGTAAGAAGACTGCCGGACGTCAAAAAATTCCCATGGAAAAAATAGAAAACGAAGCTGCTCGATATGCCTCATTTTCAAAACGTCGATTGAGTTTATATAAGTTGGCTGGTGATCTCGTTCAACAACATGATGTTGATATAGGAATAGTTCTTTCTTCTCCGACGAATAAGCCTTACGGATTTTTCCATCCAACTGTTGAAGTAGTTTCTCAGCGTTTTTTGAATCCAAATGTAGAATTAGGTGACACAACAAAAATTGATGCAACATGTGTTCGAAACAATATGAATGAAATTGAATATAACCTAGCAGAGTTGAAAATTAGAGAAGATGTTGCAAGCAAGGAAACCGTTATACTTGACCAAGCCAAAGAGATGAGAGAAATTGGTTGGTGGGAGGATGTTGAAAAACTCAAAACTGATGAGCTGACTCAGTTTGAAGCTTGGCTAGATGTTGCTGATTTTAACATGAAACATCGTATGAAACAATTGGAAAATGAAGTTGCATCTAATGCTTCATAAGTAGATTCATCTCTACATTAGTTTTTGAAATTTTATTATTTGTTCTGCTTTTGTTTTTTAATTAATTTTATTTTCTTTTATATTGATGATGCTAGCTATTACATGTACTCTACAATGATATTTGTTATGAAATATTATTTCTATTTATATTAATATATTTTTTCTCTTACATGTTTGGTCTCAATTTTTGTATGTTTTATTTTATAAGTATTTTAGGTAAAGCATATTACTTAATTTATGGTGTTTTTGCCTTTTTTTGTGATATAATTTTTTTTTTAAAGTTATATGTTTAATTCTTACCGTCAATCACTGATAATTTTTTTTACATATATTTAATACTTAAAATATATAAATAAAAAAACTAAACTAAACATTAGACTTTTCAAGAATATATGGTCAAGCATGTAAGAGAAAAAATATAATGTTTTAATGAAAATAATATTATTTCATAATAAATATCATTGTAGAGTACATGTAACAACATCATCAACAAAAATTAAAAAGTTTGTAAAAAAAGTTGAACCAATAATAAAATTTAAAAAATTATTGTAGAGATAAATCTATTTATGAAGCATTAGATGCAACTTTATTTTTCAAATGTTCCCGAAGATATTTCATGTTAAAATCGGCAATATCTAATCAAGTTTCAAACTTACTTAACTCATTAGTTTTGAGTTTTTAAATATCCTCCCACCGACCAATTTCTTTCATCTGCTTCACTTGATTGAGTATAACTGTTTGATTGCTTGCAACATCTTCTCTAATTTTGAACTCTGCAGATTTATATTCGATTTCATTCACCTTGTTTCGAACATGTGTCGCAACAAATTGTGTAGTGTCATTTAATTATATATTTGGATTCAAAAAACGGTAAGCAATTGCTTCAATAGTTGGATGAAAAAATGAATAAGGTTTATTCGCTGGAGAAGAAAGAACTATTCCTTTGTCAACATCATGTTGTTGAACGGGTTCACCGGCCACTTTATATAAACTCAATCAGTGTTTTAAAAAGGAGGCATATCGAGCCGCTTTGTGATCTATTTTTTTTCATGAAAATTTTTTGACGTCCGATAATATTCTTACCCTTCATTACTGGAATAAAATAAACTTTGTTGATAAACTAATTACATGAAATGATACTTATAAGAGATAGAATACCATGATATTTATACACATATATTCTTCCCCCAATATAAATTAATTAAATCTCTTACCTTATTCTTCCTTTCATGATAGTGCATCTACTACTCTGTTCTCAACTCTTTTCTTATATTGAACCTCACAATCAAGGCCTAGTAACTTAGTGAGCCCTTTCTGCTGTAGTGCTGACGTAACCTTTTGTTCTATAAAATATTTCAAGTTATGATGGTCAGTTCGAATCACAACATGCTTGAACGGAAGGTAGTGCCTCCATTTGTCCACAACATTTAGCAATGCCATGTATTCTTTTTTCATAGATAGATTTTACCTTATGCCTAGTACTTAACTGAAATAAGCTATTGGTCTTCCTTCTTGCATAAGGACAACATTAATGCCACTATGACTAACATCAGTCTCTACAATAAACTCCCTGGTAAAATCAGATGCCAAATCAGCTTCATCATTCCATTTGAAAGCATCCTTTTTAGTAGATCAGTGAGAGACCTGAAAATTGTACCATAACCAGCTAACATACTTCATGTAATACCCTGTCAACCCCAAGAATCTTTTAAGACCCTTCAAGGACTTAGGAGTAAGTCAATGCACCATTGCTTGGATTTTAGTAGGATCAGTAGTCACTCATTATCCCGTAATAACATCACCTAGGTACTCAACCTTAGGTTGTCCAAAAGAACATTTAGATCTTTTAGCATACAAAGAGTGGTCCCTCAAGGTATCAAAAACAACAACTAAGTGCTTAACATGCTCTTCTAATGATACTATAGATAAACACATCATCAAAGAATACCAGGACAAATTTTCTGAGGAAAGGTTGAAAATCCTAGTTCATCAAGGCATGTAATGTAGCAGGAACATTGGTTAACCCCAAAGGCATCACCTTAAATTCACAGTGACCCATATGAATCTTAAAGATATTTTTATGGATATTATCGACCTTCATCCTAATCTGATGGTAACCAGCTCTAAGGTCCACTTTGGAGAAGATGACAGAACCATGAAATTCATCCAGTAGATCACCTACTATATGTATAGGTTATTTGTCCTTTATAGTGATGTAATTTAGTCCCCTATAGTCTACACAAAATCTCGAGGAACTATCCTTCTTCTTGACTGAAAGAGCTGGTGATGAAAATGGAGATTGTCTAGGTTGGGCAATGCCCTAATTGAGAATTTCAATAACTTGTTTCTCCAATTCATTCTTCTGGTAGTAGTTGTACCAATACAGTCTCAAGCTTACTGGTACCACACCTGGTTTGAGAGGGTTGTCATGATCAAGTGCCCTAATAAGAGGCAACGACTTTGGCTCATCAAACACTTTCAAATACCTGCCTAGAACGTCTTGAATAGTCTTATCCACCACTTCGTGATCACTTTGGACCTTTGTGCAACATGAATAAACGAGCAATTAAAGTATGACCCTTTTTCAAAATTTTGTTCATGGCACCACTATGTATCCTATTTAACCTACCCTCTTCAGTTATGCCCTTCAATATCAATTTATTGCCATTTTACCAATAGTGACACATTTATTCTCGTGATCAAACTTGGTTGGGTTGTACTTTTTCATCTAGTCATTCCCCAAAACAAGGTCACATCCACCTAGAGGAATGATAAGCAGATCCTTTTGGTAGGATCTCCTTTGCATCTTCCACCTAAACCCTTGGCAATGAGATGTGCACATGACATAGTTACTATCAACTATTATGACTGTTATTGGTGCACAATAACTAGCTTTATAATGACCTGTGTGTTAATCAATGAAGCTATGAGTGCTTCCCAAATTAATCAACAGGGTGAGGCTCATATTCTTCACAATACCATTCACTAGTATAGTATTGACCCATTGATCGATCCCTTTTAATACATTCAAACAAACTGCTTCTTTTACGGTCTCCTCCTCCGCAGATACTCTTTTCGAGTCTCCACCTCTGCCGTTAAGCAATTCAAGTGCTTTGGTCTACATTGATTCCCTACGGTGTACTTCTCTCCACATAAAAAACACAACCTATTGATATTCATGTACTCATAAACTTAAGGAATAAGTTTAAAAGCATTAGGTATACTTGTCGAGCTTCCTAAGGCCTTAAGAAGATAATTTTTTCTCACAGTAGTAGCAGGCTTAGTGGTAACCTTGTTTCTCCTTTTAACAACTTCAATTGCCTTCTCTTGCATTATAGCTTTCTCAATTTCCAACTTAAGAAAAGTTGGTTTGGACATCTTTACAACAAACTTGATTTCCTCCTTTAATGCTCCCATGAAACTAGATAGAAAGTGTGCATCATTGAGTTGTGGATTCTTAACAGGCATTTGCACTTTGAGGTCCTCAAATTTTTTTGGAGAAATTCATCCACTAATCCTATTTGAACCAGCCTGTTAAATTGTTCTACAACGTCATCCAACAACTTATCTTCAAACCTACTAATCAGCTCCTCTTTGAAATTCATCAATTAACCAATCCTCTACTCAGTACTAGAGAGTGATACCAATTAAGACCCCGCGTTCTATACATGTTGAAATACCTTTCACACTTTCCTAGCCAGAACTTAGGTTCATGACCTTTAAAACTAGGTAACTCTTATTTGGAAGGGGGAATGGGGACCATCTGTAGATCGTTTGTCCTCTGTTTATGACCTGGATTAGAAGTATGTTGTTCCTTGTTGGTATTCTTCATGGGCTCGATTAGGTACTCTCTTAAGATTTTCTAGTCGATCAAGGATCATATCTAACGTTCCTTGGATCCTTGTATATGTATTTCAAATCTCATGTTGATCAGCTAGTACCTCCATTACGAACTCGTCATGTCTAGCCAATATTTCCTCCACCATCCTGAATCTTGTTCCGTCAGCCATTCTCTACCACACAGGTCACACGAATGTTGCTATACGAATTATAAGGATCTCAATTAAGACCTTACTATAATTCACAAATAAGAAGAGAAACACTTATTTTTGGGACAATTTTCTGATTATATTCAAATAGGAAAATTGGATATTGACTACAAGAAATTTAAAAACTGAACTAATCTATGATAACTAAGATAAGTGGACATCCATGGTGAGTCTCAAATCTATAGAAAGAAGGAAAAGAAGATATGGATTTAGAAGAGAGAAGAAGAACAAATGAGAGAAGGAGCATGATGAAGAGAAGGAAAATTTACCAGAATTATCGTTGAGTGATTCCACCCTTCTAGGTCGTTATATAACTACTGTAACTAGCCTCATTAATGAACTCGTGATTTCAGACGGTAGGTCCGGACTCAACTATTATTCAACAATTCAAATTTGATTCAACTGCTGGCATTCCTTTATTTGCCTAATTAATTCTAGTGAGTAGGAACGACTTCGGGCATAGCCAGCTCCCATAGTGTGACGGGCGGTGTTTACAAGGCCTGAGAACAAATTCACCGATGTATGGCTGACCGGCGATTACTAGCGATTCCGACTTCATGCAGACGAGTTGCAGCCTGCAATCCGAACTGAGGATGAATTTTGGGGGTTAGCTCACCCTCGAGGGATCATGACCCTTTGTCCCGGCCATTGTAGCACGTGTGTCACCCAGGGCATAAGGGGCATAATGACCAAAAACAAGGGATTCATGGGGCCCAAACGAGAGCAGAGGCAGCAGGGCAGGTATTCTCAAAAAAGAAAGAAAGAAAAACAGTCAGGGAGGTAAGAGCGAGTAAGACTAGGTTATAGCAAGATAACAGAGATTCATAAGCTCTTATCGAAGAAAGAGGGTTCAGAAGCAAACATATCCCTAATAGATGGTCTTTATGTTAGAACTAAAGGAAATCGCCTGAATGATTTAGAAAAAAAATTGTGTTGAATTTTGATACTTGAATCTTTGGAGTGAATTTTATTCTTTAAAAATACAGAAGGTATAAAATAGATGAGCCCAAGAAAGAAAAAGAAGAAGGAAAGATAAAAGTAGAAATAGAAGGAAAAAAAGAGAAAAAAATTATAAAAATAAAGAATGAACAAACAAATAGGAAAAACAATTTTTTTCGATCCACTTATGTATCAAAACATAAATTATGATATAATATGAAGCGTCCTTTAATTTTTTAGGTTTGGAGGGAAATTTAATCTAAGATAATTTTTTAAAGACCTAATAAGACCCTAAAGGGTCATTTTTGTATATGAAAATCTAAAGAGTAGATATGACAGTCTAAAAATGAAAGCAAAATAAAAATAAAATGAAATTTCAATGGGTACAAAAAATAAATCTTTGTCTAAAAAAATTCTTAGAATCTTTCGGACATCTTTTGTTCTTTTTGACTGAAGAGCTAATGATTGACTTGTATCTCAGCTCCAAGGTGACTGGAGAGTCCCCTGGTTCACCAAAAAACTACCGAGTATTACTCTGTTATCGTCGGTAAATTTCTACATCTGGAATTCTTTTCGAGCTTCTATTCTTCTTCTTCTAATTTTTTTTATCTCTCTAATTTTATGTGCAACAAGATGTGCTTGGGTCTCTCTGTATGTATCCCGTACGTGCTCTATAAAAATTTGCTTCATCTTGACTTCAGGTAGATTTTGATCTCGTGGTAGTTTATTAAAATTTAAGAATAAAAGTTGATCATTTTTATTTCTAGATCTAGAAATTAATTTTTTTCTTGAAGTGTTGCGTCTAAAATTTTTAGTTGTAGTTGATCTCAAATCTGAGAATTTGAGGTGAGTTAACAGTGGTTAAAATAGCTGATAACTTAGGAATATTGTGATTGTTTCCTTAAAGAATGTGGTAACTATAGATTCTCTTGCAGTAAATATAAATGTCATGTTCTCTATGTTCCCGTCTCTAGCTAGCTTATTTTCTTCTTTATATACATGTTGAATTCGAACTTTACACACCTATACTATGTACTATATACTCCACTATTACAACAATGTTCCAAGGAACTTCCCACACATTAGTTGGGACCTTAAGGAGCACTAGAGAGTCTGTTTCTAGGAAAACGTAAGTTAAACCAACTATTACATAGTGAACAAGTGCTTCTCCTGCTTAATTTATCAAACCACATTAATTTATACAATTTGTAAAGTTCTATATCTCTTGATTACAGGCTGCATACACAAGTGAATAAAATTTCTTTCCTCCAATTTTGATGTATTACTCTTACAGTAAGTTGTATTGTAGCTGTCAAAATATGGATACGCAATTCTTCTCTAACAAATAACCAAATCTTACCAAAATAATTAGCCATATGATGACCTAGGGCCCTCTTATATGTAACAATGTTTTTTTTCTATCTAGATTAGTAAATCTTGTTGAGTATTGACTAATCTAATATTTCAAAATAGTATATTATTCACCATTTTAGAGTTTTCTTTAAGGCAAACCTCTGTTATAAAGGTTTGATAAGAGCTGCTCACTCAATGGTTGTTTTTTCTTTGAGTTGTTTTCTTTAAGTAGGTCTACCTTTTTTGGTAAATGACCAATCTCTTTTTCCATATGATGTATGTTTTTAATTATTTCCTCCTCGGTAATTATATATGTGTTCTCATGACATGCAAATTTTAATGTGAATGTTGAGTTGAGAAACTGTACTTACATCATAACTTTTATTGTCTACTAATGCATATTTTGTTATATCTTCTTGGTGCATTTCTTCTCTATTCTTTGTTTTTGTGTCCTTTGGAGTGGACCCTGATTTCTGATCAACTCTTGATACGTCTTCCACACCTTATGAAGTACTGTCCATCTCCTCTTCCATTAGAGGTTCAGGATTATCTACTTCAACTTGACCTTTAGTTAGTTGGTCCTCGCCCATTGGTTGAATATTGTTCTCTCTATCCTCAAAGGTTGCAAAGGAGTTGATGGTTTGCACCCATGTTCCCTTATCATCCGACTTTTCAATTTGAGGTTTTTCTCTTTGTTGAGAGTAAAAACTTTTTTATCCTTTATTGTATTCTAAATTTGTTTTGATTGCTTTCTCTGATGTCTACCCCTTTCATGAAATGGAATTGTTGTCTTATACCTACTTTTTTTCTAAATACAATAATCCCTTAAAATTTGTACCTTTCGGATACATAAGTCACCATCCGGATACATTAATTCTAATACAAGAAAAATCTTTCTATTGCGCTTAAAAGAGAATAAAATCTGAAAATTAATTAAATCCCATAAATTACGCTTATGTTTCTTCTTACTCTCAATCATACAGAGGCAAATCCTAATAGAACAAAGAAATTCAAAATTTCAAATTGCTTCCGTTCAACGAAGAAATCTTTCAGACTTGATTCAAAAACTTTTGTCGAAATTTTGGGTAAGCGAGGTGAGTTATGAAGGATACAAAAGTGATGGAATTGTTGTTGGACAAACAATATCCTTTTGAATCTTCAAGTTCATCGAAGATCCTTTCAATTTTGATTTAAGATTATCAAAAAATTTGAGATTCAAGATTCTTTCTTCTCCCAGTTCAGCGAAGATCCTTTCAATTTTGATTCAAAATTGTTGAAAATTTTGAGATTCAAAATTCTTATCCTAGTTTATAGAAGATTCTTTCAATTTTGATTCAAAATTATCGAAAATTTTGAGAAGATACATCATGAATATCTTTGCTACTTAGCATTTTAGTATTTATGTATCTTGTTTAAATTGATAAATATTGTATTTATACTAGATACATTAAATAAATAATTGTTGCCATAAGATGTTAGATTTGAGATCGATACATTATTGTGTGGTAGTTGCTATGTAATTGATATATTTAGTATAAATTCAAATTTGCGTATCATATCTAAAAAAAATAGTGCATGATACATTACTATTTATGTATCTCGTTTAAATTGATAAGTATTGTATTGTTTGCCTTGAAAGATATGTATAACTTACATAATGTGTCATTTTGTAGTTGATAATAGTGTATCTAATACAATAAGGTTGTGAAAGAAGGATGTATGTAAGCTGAAATAAAGTGTATTTATAAATGTATCACAATAAATAAGAATTAAGTTATCAATTAAATACATGAACAAACACAACCCATTAAAGAAATTTGATTATGAAAAACACCAGAAAAAAGAGGAAAATATTAGACTATGAAATTTTGGTGAAATTGAAACTAATATTATTATGAGACAATGAGAAGATTAAATAATAATACAAGAATCCTAATCAGTTTCAATGAATAATTAGTTGTTAGAGTCCATAACCAACTCAAATTATGGAAAATTTATAAATAT
>JAJONR010014280.1:0-18817 GCA_029582245.1 Solanum etuberosum
CATATTTTTTTAAAATTCAAGTATTTCTTTCAAAATCTATGGTCAAACACATGGTAAAACTTACATAAATTATGTTAGTTTAGGAGCTAATTACTTAAATACATTCTAATTTGTAATATTACGAATCTTATCAGGTTTTGGTGTATCAAGATATGTTCATATACGTCTAGATACATGTACCCCGAAATACAAGAGATCAAAACTAGGTGTAATTTTGTTCTCGATACACCGTATCCAAGTGGATTCGCATGTATCTGAAATACATAACAAATTTTCTTCGCTTCCTCTCATCTTGCTTGTCACTCTCTTATGTATTTGGTATCCCAAATACATGTGAATCACACTTGTATCTAGTGTGATCCGCATGTGTTCAGGTAAACATGAATCTTGCTCGTCTCCTTCCCCATCTCGCTCGCCTCTCTCCTTATTTTAGCGTATATGGTAGCAAAAACACACGTATCTAGATGTATATATCTTTCTTAAGTAATATTTTAAAAAATATAAGATAATACTAACATATGATAGTAAAATATGTCTAATTACGTAGTTTCTCCATATATATAATATATAATAAAAATAAAACAAGACTTGGACAAAGTTTTATTTTCTTAATTACTAATTACACCTACAACCAAACGTTATAATGAGACGAGTAATAGTCTTTCGTGTTGAATTTGAATTCTTAATATTAAAAAAAATGAGAAGTAAATTATTTTACAATTTCATATATCTGAATTCGATTTAATTAAAATTTCAATAGAATACTCAATTTAAAGTGTATCCTCTAAGATAATATCCTTATCCTCTAGGCATCATTTTGCAGTGTTTTGATGATTAGTCTGACACAACATATTACACCATGATGACACTTAGAAAAAAACAAAACCAAAGTACTAGGTATTGATTCCACTCTTCTATACAAAGATTTGGACACGTGGCACACACCCACAAGCTTTCTTGATTTTGTACCTCTTATAAGGTCTCATATAAGGGAAAAACAAGAAATATTTTGTGCTCTTATATTCATAATAAGAATTAAAGGCTAATTTTGGAGCATTCCCTCTATAAGGTTTTTTTTTTTTTTCTCTTTTTCATTTGGTGATATTTTGATTAAGAGAACATATTTGGTTTATGTTTTCTTATGTGTGTTTTTGGATTTTGGTATTGAAACAATTGATTATGAGACTTTTTTTTTTTTGATAGAAACAAAAATTATAGTCTATTGAAAATAACCTATGTACATGTCACGTAATGTATGCATACACACTATCCTCTCCAGAAGGATGAAAATTGTTCACTTTTAAATACTATATTTTCTGCTAAGAATGATACTTTAATGATGTAGTTTAAGTTTAGGACATAGTTTAAGGATGTTTTTGGCCAAAAACTCTTGTCATTGTTGTATTTTTGTGGGGATTTAGTATTGTGCCTAGAATAACTTTATTTCAGCTAATTGTATGACACATTTCTATGTTGGTAAATTTTTCCTGACTTAAATTTGCTATTTTACTCTTAATAATGACAAATTGTTGTCGCATAAAAATTGACATGGCATGTTTAAGACCACGAGTTCTGTGTAAGTTCTATGCTTCATGATATGAAGAGAAAATTTTGGAGGTTAAGCATGTAGATGCTTGTTTGTGTAGTATAATAGAATGATACCTTTCTGTGTTTTTGAAAAAAAAAATCCGACTTTAAATTTTTTATTTTACTCTTTAGTAATGACATGTTGTTGTAGCATAGAAATGTCACGTTTAAGATCATAAGTTTTGTGCGTCGTGATATGAATTAAGTCGATAATTTGGAGGTACTATGCAGATGTTTGTTTATACATAAAGTTTCACTAGTATTAGTGGAAAAACTGAAAGTGAAAATTATGATTCTTGATTTTTGTACAAACAAGATGAAAACAGAGGAAAGAAAAACAGCAAGAATTCAGTTTGTTTGTCTGGTTTTGACCTGACACGAAATTTAAGAAAGTAAAAGAAGACTTTTGAATCTTGTGTTCTTAAACTGAATATATGTAGAAGGTATCGAAATGTTCTTTAATCTTGTGGTCTGGTCTTAAACATGTCATGTAAAAATTTAGAATTAAAGAGTTTCCAGACCTGTTACGTAGAATTACATGTTGTATGCTGACTTTACTTGATAGTGCAAAAGTTTATGCATTGTTAGTGCGTAGAACTTAAACTCATATGAGAAATTTGACGTTCTACATATATCGTTGATCTCTTTCAGGCTTTAATTAAGTGCCTATCAAGTTCTTCTACAATATGTGTAGGGGTGCTCGTTTCTTGAATGTCCGGTTGTGCTGTTGTCTATTAGCTCTCATTGTGGCGTAGACTAAAGCTTTGTTGGCGTATTCCTAATCGAATGGGGGGTGCTTGTTCATTAAAGAGAGATGCCCATGATGATGATAACATCATTAGAAGAGGTTTCTCAAGTAGACGCTTCAAAGTTGGGAGGTCGAGTTGTTTAGAGTCGTTCCTTCTTGGGCGTGGCGTGGATTGTCCTCTGGGAAGAAACAATTGTCCGTCCCTCATGGAATTATGTGTTCATAGAATACGTAAGGTGATTGATTTTCTCTTAATATGTTTCATTAAGCAGAGTTGGATTCAGAATATAAACTTGATGTGTTCAACGTTTAATACTATGTTGCTCGGTCTCTTCAAAAATGTCAATGGGTGTGTGTAGTTCCTCCAAAAGTAATGCGTTTTTGGAGAATCTGACACGGATGCAACAACATATTTGGAGAGTCTTGAGTAACACAAGATTAATGTTCTTAATACTGAGCACATTGTACGTTTGAAATTATGCATTTAAACACATATAATCATGTTACCTGTCGAAAATATTGCATTCAGTTGAACTCGTTTAGTATAGGCTGCCTCTGCCTCTACCGTTAAGGTTATTGAATTCTTTTGGTCTATGTAACACGGAGTTCTCTCCAAAAATGTTGCCGCACCAGTATCGGATCCTCCAAACATGCACTACGCTCGAAGGATCCGACATGGCCCCAACGGCATTTTTGAAGAGTCCAAGCAATATGGAAATCTTATGCTCCCTTCTATTAACAGGATCTTGACAAATACAATTCATTCTCAATGCTGCCAAGGGACATAAGCCAGTTGATATTCAACAATCTGGTCTATTCAAATCGCCTTTCGGATGACAGTATCGAAGCATTTAGAGATTGTGCACTGCATGTAAAATCCTGTCTCACATTCATATCGTATCGAAATTTGAAAACCAAGTGATTTGTTTTTAGTACATGATCTTATAGGACTTTTTTTTTGGTTAACAGGATATGTGGACGGGAGAATATAACGGTGTTAAAGATAATTGGATGGATGTGTTTTCTTCACAAGGATCATCTTTACTGTCTGTATATATTTTTGGTTCTAAGGTCACTGATTTCGGATTCAGTCTGTTGAGAAATTGCCCGAATCTCCAAGCGTTATCCTTCGATTGCTGTGACCGTATTTCTGAACAGCGGATAAAGCAAGTCAGTGGTAGTTATTACTGTTCTCTCTCGCAATAGTTTTTTGTTTTACTTGTCAATCTGTATATTTAGTTTTTCGTGAACCGGTTGTCCTAAGAAGGAGAGTGCTATATGAAGATGAGAAAATGTTTTTCTCTCTGTTTATTGCTGTTTTCATTGCTATGTTGCTCGGATTCTCCAAAAATGTTGCCATATTCATGTCTGATCTTCCAAAAATGCACTAACGCACCGCTCAACATCTTTGGAGTGTGCAAGCAACATAGATTCTTTGCATCATTTGGAGAGTGCAAGCAACATTGAGCATTTTTCTTTGAAGAGTGTGTGATGATATAGACAGTATAAAAATCGATCGTGTTTGCATTATCTTACTCTTTTACTAATCGGATTAGGAAGGTTAATTTGTGATTCGATCTTTTGTTTGGTGATGACGATCATTGTATTTGTGCCTCAGGTTTCTCGAATTTGACATATTTGAGCTTTAGAAAATGTGTTTCGGTTACTGCTGAAGCAATGGAAGCTTTATCCAGCTTAGATAAATTGGTTAAGTTGGATTTCAAGAGGTGTCCACAAATTCATGGAGGATTTGTTCATCTTCAAGGTTGGTTATCAGCCAATAATTTATCTTTAAGTATTACACGGTTCTATCGAGACCTAGAGTTGGCAATTATCAAGCATACGGAAGGGCAGGACGGATATAAATGTCTGCTTACCCGTTCATGTGAATCCAATAGCTTTTGTCGAGACCCTTTATATGTATGTACTAAGAAATCTACTAATATCTATAAACATTTTACTGTCGAGGTAGCTATAGGAACCATAGGTGGATCCAGGATTTGAAGTTTACATTTGCTTTCAATTTTGTTCCGTCATCAAAAATTTGCTTCACCTTAAGATAAAGAGTCCTATTTTTGTTTCAGGTTTACCGAAACTTGAATCTCTCAGTATAAGATGTTGTCAATGCATAATGGATTCAGACATGCAGCCTTTGGCAGGTATCGGTGGTGAACGTGCTTTAAAATCATCGCTCGTGTCATCTTGTGTGCTTGATTTACTGTGAGCATTTGCTCGTTTTCACGTGATGTAATTCAGGGATCGCAAGTTTGAAGGAGCTTCAGATCGTGTGTCTCTACATAACAGATTATGGAGTGTCTTATCTGAGAGGTACTAATGAGTATTTCTGTTGTCGTCTTTGTAGACTCGTTTACACTTGTAATGAAATTTTCTTTTTGATTTTTTTTAGGTTTGAACAAACTTGTTGTACTAAATATGGAAGGATCCCATGTTACTACTTCATGTTTGGATACCATATCAGGTTTGTACTTTTCTAGTAGTATACCGTAGTTTTATCAAGTTAAGATGCAAGTGCATTTTCGATCCTATGGTTGATAAAAGTTATGTTGCTCGGATTCTTCTAAAATGTCACCTGGTGCATGTCTGATCCTCCAAAAGTAGTGCAATTTTTCGAGGGTCCGTGTTGTCTGAGCAAACATAGGATAAAAGGTCCTGGCGTTACCACATACTTTCATATTGTTTGATATCCCGTTGTTCTTTCGATAAGGCATCAGTAATGTTTTTTAATAGTAGTGTCTCTTATGGGAACTTTTCTTTTATTTGACAGAGCTTCCTTCGCTGCAATCGTTGAATCTCAACAGATGTTGTCTGAGAGATGATGGATGTGAAAAGTTTTCGGGTAACTGGATTGTTATGAACTGATTCGAGCAAGATGTTGTTACATCTTTAGTTAATATTGTAAACCGTGCAGAACTCAGCGAGTTGAAGGTATTGAATTTGGGATTTAACCACATTACAGATGAATGTTTGGGCCATTTGAAAGGTCTGTTTATCCTCTTTGATTGCATTAATTGAGCGTTGCGTTTCATTTTTTTCCCGCCTTACATTAATTGAGCGTTGCGTTTCATTTCATTGGATCGATATTGCAGGTCTGACAAAATTGGAAGGCTTGGACTTCGACTCATGTAGGATTACGGATGACGGATTGGCTCATTTATCTGGTATATAACATCAACCTGCTTAACATAACGTTGCCTTAATCGAGGACCACTGATTTTACGGTCCTGAACTCGAATCAATTCCTGATTATTCGGTTTATCTTACTGGAATTTAGTCGAGTCACTTGAGTTCTGTTTACATCTTTGAGATAATTTCTGAGGTTAATAAGTCCTCCATGTTAGATGAAAGTTGTAGTATGTTAATCTATGTTACTCGAACTTCCCAAAAATGTTGCAGCAATCATGTCCGATACTCAAAAAATGTACTACTTTTGGAGGATTTTACACGCAACCATAGGTGTTTATTATTAAAGAAGGGTGTCACTGGTATATCTGCATTTCGTGGGGGACTAAAATCTGTCTCCGACTTCTTGTTTTGCGTGTTTTATGAACAAATTTGAGTGATTCGCTTTGTTTTAGGTTTGGCAAAATTGGAAGATCTCAACCTCAAATTCACCTTAGTGACGGACGATGGTTTGAAAATGTTATCCGGATTGACATGTCTCAAGTCACTTAATCTGGACGTTCGCCAAATTACAGACTCAGGGATTGCATTTCTCAGAGGTAAGCCATAAGAAACACGAGACGAAGTGTGAATGCTTAGTATATGCTGGATGCAAAATGTACTTTCTGTTTTGAGATGTGGCTCATCGCGTATCAATTCCTCAGTAGCATGTTTTGTTGTATCGTATCATATAATTTCTTTTCTGGTGTTTGCTGCTAGAAATTTAATCATGTAATTCTTTTGTCTCTATGGAGTATAGGTTTAACTGGTTTGACTCACCTAGATCTCTTTGGAGCTCACATAACAGATTCCGGGACAAAGTATCTCACATGTACGTTAAACGTTCAAGTATCCATCCGTCCTTCTTCTCTTATACTATATCTTACATTCTCTTTCTTTCTGGTGCCATAAGGTTTAGTATTATGTATTGCGAGAATTCATCATAAATTGATTAAGGTCAGGCTTAGTTGTATGATGCCTTATGCTTCCTTTAATTTCATCGACGAGTATCTTTGATCTAGATAAGTCTCTTATGGGACGATACTCGATCTCACCACTTTATTACTTGTCAACCTCGTATACTTGTGTGTGCGTATTCAAATTCTAAATGTGTATGATTGTCTCATCAGATTTCAGAAATCTGCAATCACTTGACCTTTGTGGTGGCACGTTAACGGATGCTGGAGTCGAAAATATAAAGGATCTTTCTTCCTTGATGTTTTTGAACCTATCACAGAACCGGAATTTGACCGATAACACCTTGGAGCTTCTATCAGGTACGTTCATCTATTCGATAAGTTAACATGAACATGTTGAATTGAAAATTTAAACGCTCGTAGTGTTGAATGCGTGTGCGTTTTGAAATTTAGACACCTTTGCATATACGTATTCAGGAGTTTAACTTATTGTTTAGCCCATTTTAACTCGATATATTTCAGCTCAGGTAACCTTTGGACGGATTAGTGACCGTCCATTTGTTAACCTAAGCTCACTTTAACACGTTCAAGTTTAGATCCGCCTATTTCATTTCTTAGTCTAAAGGTGGATTGAAAAGCGCGTCTAGCTGATCCAATCGTACCAACTACTTTCAGCTCGGATCACGTATACATATGCACAAAAGAAGTTCTAGCATGTAAAAATACACTGTATATGTTATGTTTATCCTGAACCGTTTAATTCAAAATTCTAGGTTCGTCTCTGTATATAATCGTTGTTCATATGTGCCCTAATTTTCACCTATTTTTTTCTTATAAATAATGCAGGACTGAAATTGTTGGTGTATTTGAATGTGTCAAATTCTTGCATCACCAATGATGGATTGAAATATTTGAAGCCTTTGAAGAATTTACACACATTGGATTTAGAATATTGCAATGTGACACCATCTGAGATTAAGAAACTTCAAGACAATGTCCTTCTAAATCTTGTAAGATATAGGCCTAATTAAGTACTTAAGAGGTTGTTTCGTTCGCGGGTTAAGTTATTTTGAAAATTTAGTTCTGAGATTATAATTCTTGAACTAATTTAGCCGACTTTATTCCGTACACCAAATGACTCCTAAGGTTCTTCATGTAACATATAGTAAATAGTTCATATATAAATATATATTTTTTATCGGTTAAATTAGACATATCTCCTTCTAGTGCGTGGTTTTTTTTTTTAACGTAAGACCGTTAAAATTGCAAAGGTAATCGGATACATGGGTTTAGGACAAGAAACATCCGAAAGGTACTGAATCGTCATGCCATAATAACGTGCGAGACAATTTAGTTTTCAATTGGATGAAGTCATTGAACACAATTTTGATAGATGAGAGGTGTAAGCATCGCTGAGTGAATTTATTGATTTTGTATATATTAGCATATGAAAGAGTTTGCAACTATATCACACCATCAAAAAAAAAAAATTATATATATGATGGGACATTATAATAAAGTTTGAGAAAATGATTATATCCTTATCTCTTTGCATAAAAGAACAAGTAGTCCTCAATAAATCCACATCTATCTAATGTGGTTTGTGTGTGCATCTACCTCATCATCACATGGCTTGTCAACTTCTTCATTGTAATTTGGAAATTTCTGTGGGTCCTTTCAACTTGCTCAACACATATAGTATATGCATGTCATTGTTGGATGATGACACTATATATATATCGATGGCGGAATTTGAATTTTTCATTAAAATAATTTAGAATATGAAGAAATATATATATATAAAGTATTCAAAAACATTCAATCTATTATGTTCAATAAGAAAATAATTTTAATTTTATATATATATAGTGTAACTTTTTTACTATAGAAGGTTTGCCACTTCGCACTCATGTGGCTCCGCCCTTATATATAAAACTATATATTATTTATTTATTATTTAAATTATATGTATATATAGTCGAAGGCGGAATTAGGATTTGAGTTATGAATTTTGAATAAAAGATGGAAAATGACATAAGTGGGTTTTAGTTGTCTCCCTAAGTAGCTTGTCCAAAGTAGGGTCATGTGGTCATGATTTCTATTATACAAATTTCTTTACTTTTATTTTTTTTTGGTTTTTTATCGATATTTGGTATTTATATTAGAGTTTAACTAATTTGATTTTGTGATGGAGAGTCTATTTTTGAGGAGATGCTCCAAATAGGATTATTCTTTCGAGTTCGAATTGATCCAGACTTCTAATTAAAAGTAAAAAGAGCTGAATCATTCCACTGTAACTCATATTAGTGCTTTTGTACCTAGTTTCTATAATATAAATTAGCTATAGATTTATTTGATTTTTTTTAGTGGATATCTCTTATCTTCATCACCTTATCTAGAGTTAAAGTGACAAAAGCTAGGAAGATGACAATGTCATGGTCATATATAGATACAATTATTATAAAATAAAATGCATACACTATTTTTTAGTCAATTTATGTAACTTTCCTAACCAACTATCTATTAGTTGGATACCAACTATATATATATTGAAAGCAGCTACCAAGTGGTTTTTTTTGCCCTTTTTAAGTTATTTTTTATTGTCTTTTTGGAAGAATTATGGTAAGAAAAAAGGAAAAAAATATATTATTGGTGAGAGTTAAATTTCACGCCTAAGAAAACAAAATAACATCTCTATCAATGAGCTAATAATATTTTGCTTTTGATACAAATTGGTTGGAAAGATATTTAAGTTTTTAGTAGAGACAATTGGCTTTTCATATGGTTGATTACTAGAGGTGATAAAATCGAAACTCTCTAGTTCGTTCGATCTGTTCAAATTTTAATAAATTATATTATTTGTTTGTTAATTGACTTGATGAATCAAACCTAAAGTGACTATCAAATTATTGTACTAAAGCATGTTAAAATATATCTCAAACTCAAATATAAAAACTATATATTTCGAGTTTGGAACATACGTAAATTTTTAAAATTTTAAACTAATAATTTATGATTTTATTATTTTAGACTTAGTCATATTTTTTTTTTCAAAAATAAAAAGGAGAGAAAGAACCTTATTATATTCCATTCATTCTACTATCTTATAAGTTTATAACTCATCTCCAACAAATCAAACTAAGTGACTATTCCGATAAGAAGATGAAGTTAATAAGGCCAAAAATAAAAGCAAAAAAAAGAAGGATAAGCATATTTTATTTTTTCGGATCTTTTAAAATGAAAATAAAAAATGTATATAACTACTTTTTTTTGTTTTTAGTCAATTTGTACAACAAAAGATGGTTGAAATATGTGTGTCAATTTCATGAAGTTTCATTTTGTCACGCAATGTAATGAAATTGAAAGATAGCCTAAACTATAAAAACATTAAACACAGAAAGAACTCAATTTGTACAAGTATAAGTTCATGAACGAGTAAAACATTTGTGTTCTAATAAGGGGTGTATCCGATGAATAAGTTACGGATTTATCTGAATCTTTTAGTTTAAACTGTCTATATCATATATAAGAAGTTATAATACGACTGTTGAATGATATGTCTGCTTGAGTTGTACGTGTGATTATAGTCAATGATTTTTTTCTTGAAATGTGTCAAACTCATTTAAATATTCTTTCTGTTTTAATTTGTTTTCTTACTATTTTTTTAATAACTTAAAATGTTTTTAAAAATAATTAATAACTTAAAATGTTTTTAAAAATTGGACGACTCTCCAAATTCTATCAATGTCACATGAATAAGGATAGGGGGTAACATATATTATTTAAAAATTACGTAAAAAGTACTATAAATAAAAATAATTAACAATTTAAAATATATAAAATTAAAGTTTACATATTAATAAAAAATTAATCACAATAATTGATAATTCATCATATTTAAAAAATATATTTAAAAAAATTACAATAGAAAATAAAAAAAAAATTTGAATTTCAAAACTTAAAAAATGTCACATTGAACAATATTCATTTTCGAGCAATCAACTAATTGTTGACATCCATTACAAATTTAGGTATCTTACCAAGCAATTAACTTAGCAAGAAGTGAACATGTTTGAACTATGATTCATATTTTAAAATATATTTCAGTCTAATAAGATTTAGTTTCAAGTAATTTTAAAATTGATGAGTAATTTTTTATTTTATTAACTCAATTTATTCGATATTGATTGAGCATGTAAAGAAGCTATGTGTTGATATTCCAACTAAGAGGTGTGAGAGATTATATATGATGAGATTGAGGAAATACAGATCGAAGAAATAATAAAAATATATGATTGGATAGAATATGATACATTTTTAGCTTATTTAAAACATGATAGTAAACAAAGGGGTTGAAAAGTTGAAGACCAGAATAGAAGAAAGATAGTTAAATTTATCTTTTTACTAGCCTATTCATGAATTTGACTGGACGGTAATATAGAGCATGTCGATCACAATATTAGATCATTCAAATAGTCTTTGACTTTTGATATCAAATATCAGATATTCATATGTTATGAGGATCGCACCTTGCAATTATTGTTACGATTCTTTCCATATATATTTTACGCTGCTTTATTTTGTACTAACAATATTATTGTAGTTTTTGATTTTAACAACCAACATCATCAATTGTTTACTATGTTATTACCACGCAATTTTATTGTTTTTATTTCTACGAATTTGCTACACTTGGACAAGATCTTTCAGAAACTGTCTTTTACCTTCACGAGCGAGCTAATGATAAAATTTTCATACACACTATCATTCCGGCACTATTCATGAGATTTTCGTGAATATTCTAAACTCATTTATGAGATTTCACTATTATAACCTATTTAATATTGTTTCGATTCAATTCGACCAACTCATTTAACACCTCCGTTCATTTCTCTCATAGATCGGATTGTGGGATGAAATCTCAATTAAATTGCTTTCAATTTGGTTCTTACGCTTAATTTTTATAATATTATAAGTTTATGTAAATGATTAGAATTAGAAGCTTAGTGATGCATTCATAATTAGGAAAATTGGATGATTTTATAATTTTCATCATGTATTTAGACTATAGAGATATGGATCTTAACGTTTTGGTCACCGGAGTACACAAAAAAATCGTTCCGTTCCGACCTCCACCGTGTATACTCCATTTGCCGCCACTTTGTTGCAGCTGACGTCACTTCACGGCCAGACATCGACTGCTGAGGTCAGAATTCAACAGAAAAGCAAACTTCTAACAGCTCTATTAACGTCTTACGAATCACCGGCACCGGAAATAATGGAAATCCGGCTAGATCGGCGCTGAAAATCGGCACGGGCGGTGTTGTTGAATGCTGACGTCAGCATTCAACAGGAATTTCTAGAGGTCGAGTTACAGTCTTATGAATCACCGGGACTGGAAATAACGGAAAGCCGGCTAGGTCGGCGTTGGAAATCGGAACGGCGGCGCTGTTGATGAGACGAAGGACGAATCAAAGCCGCTAAAGCTCTTTTAACAAGCTCACCTTCAACAGTTCCGATTCGCACTAACGAATTCGTCATCGCCGATCGCCTCATATGCAATCGGATCGAATTCGACGCCGTTTGACTACTACTCCGTCGAATATCCATTTTCTTATGCATACTACAACGGAACGAACCTGGATGATTCGTCGGCGAACACATACACGTCTTCTTCTGAGAAGAAGCCAGTGTTTTCTGCCGGTTCATTACGGAAATAGACCGGCTCGGGGAAGTCTCACGGTCCAGTGTGAACCGGATCGATGAAGCAGAAGAAGACGACATTCTAGATGTCGATGAGTATAATCTTCCGGCGGGAGATAGTGAACGGAGCACCGGTCCGGTTGATCGCCGAGCAGAAGCCGCCATTTTTGCTGTTTTACAGTTGAGAGAGGAGGAGAAGAAGATTGGAGAGTATCTCTTAGCGCCGTGTTTGGCTGTTTGATTTGGCAAACCTTTGTTTCACTCAAGGTATGTATTTATAGCAATCATGAATTATTTCTTTTTCGTTTTTTAATTATTTTGGTGGGGGTATATTAGCTTTAATTGCATACCTGACCCTTTAGGTTCTTTAACAATTATATTTTTGGTCAAGATGCGTGTTATTTTTGTCTAGTCACCTCTCTGCTTTTTCTAGCTCGTGTCTCTTAGGGGAAAAAATGTAAATATTAGCTCATTAAAGATGTCTAAACACACATTCAAGACATCTTAAATCACTAGGCTATAACAATTTATTACGTCAAGGGTGTCCACTCTAGCATACATGTGCCTACGCCGCTGCCTATCTCCTCCCTCCCTCTAACATATAATTACGAATCGTAATTAACAAACTATAACTATAAAGACTAGTTAAATTATTTTTAGTAGCTATTTGCGAAAATTTCCTTTACTAATAATGAGAATTAACCATAGTTTTAGAAAGTAGTATATAGGGATTAATAATATAATAAAACAAACAATGGGCTGGCGGGAGGATAATAAAGTTGAATAAGACAAGGGAAGTTGCCGTTTAAGTAACGAGCAGTGGGGTTAACAGAAAGCTGCCACGTTTCTGTTCATGTATGGTGACTCACTCCATATAGATTCCACGTATAATTGCTGTCCTATTTGTTTATATTTTATTTACTTAAACCAGATTCGATTTAAATTTAAAAAATAATTTAAACAAGATACGATAAATATTTTATAAAAAAGTTAAGAGGTAGAAAAATCATAAAGCAAGGCGGTGCACATGTGGGAGTTAAGACAATGAAATAATAGAATATGAACCGTAGAAGGAATTTTTTGAATGGCTTTTAACGTCTGGGTTCAATAACATTCATCTTAGTGGGGCTCCCAGCATCATCTTACGGATGTGGTGCAGGAGATGAACTAGGTTCCTCCTTCTTTAATTAGAGGTCTCACATGTAAGTTTTGAGTATAAAAAAGTTCTTGATAGAAAACGTTTGTTCTTGAATGAAATTTTACGTGACATAAATTTAAAAAAATTGAGTTCCAATATAGTTTTCAAACACTAATAATTGAGTGTACAATAGAAATATATGATGCTAAGATGAAAATATCGAACCCATATTTACTTCTTTTTTTATTTCTTCTTCTTTTGGTTGGGTTATGTGTTAAACTGATGATTTAGGGGACATAATTATTGGTACCGTTAAGTTAACCTCAATCATAAGTACCTTACTAATATATGTTTAATCAGTTATGTAATGGTGTCAGGGCACAATTAAAAGAATAAAAATTTGTGCAATGGATTTGTTTTCCTAGCACGTCCACCTAGGTAGGCTTTAAAATTGTTAATCAAAATATTAAGTATCACTCAATTCAAATTTAGTCTGATCGCACATTTCAGTTAACGTGCGATCAAACTAAATTTGAATTATAAATATCAAGTTTTTTAATTAATATACAAATTATAAATATCAAGTTTCTTAATTAATATTTTTGATATTGCGATTAGGTTGAATGCTAATTGTAGCATAAACACAACTTAAACTTATTCTAAATCAATTTTGTATGGGTTTTGATGCTCTAGATCGTAAAAGTACTATCATATAAAGTGGAATTAATATTTTTTTTTGTTATGAAAAGCTAATGCAATATTTAAATATTTTCTTTATATAAAAAAGAAAGAAAGATGCTGAGTTATTTGATGGAAAAGGCTAAAACCCATAATTTTAATTAAATAAAAGATTTTGTGATCAAATAAACTATAAAAGAGGTTCTTATTAGGTCACACATGAAAGTCTGCTATTTTACACCGAAAGCACTAAACTTTTCTTTTTATTAATCTAATTAAACCAATTCCACTTTAGTTTAGAATAATATTCGAGGGTCAATTAATTCCAATTGGTTCTAGAACATATATTCAACGACAACATACACGGCGCAGTACGCTTCATAAAATAGGATATGAGAAGAAAAGAATATGCGTAGACCTTATGTCATAGAAAGAGAAGATATTTCTGATTAAATCTCTGACTCAAGAATAAATCGTTCAAAAAAATAAAATTACAAGAAACAACAAATAGTAACAAAACGATAGCTACAATAAAATAATAGAATAATTGAAGTACAAGAAATAACAAATAATAACAGAAATCGAAGGACAAGGTACTAAAATAACAATACTACGACTATATAGTATGAACATATAGAAAGACAACGACTATCTACGTTACCAACAAGCCTTTACTCTATTTTTTATCCTTCACAATCTTCTATCTAAGGTTATTGTCCTTAGCAAGCTGAAACTATCTATAGTATTTCATATCTTGTCTAATCACTCTTCTCAATACGTTTTCAGTCTACCTCTACCTCTTCACATGTCTGAACAATCATCTCAGTTATCTCGCTTTCCGCATTTTATCCTCCATCGAAGTCATTCCCACCTTGTTATGAATATCCTCATTTCTAATTATATCTCTCATAGCATGTCCACACGTTCATTAAAGTGATGCCTTCTTGTTTTTTTTTTCTTAAATGAAAAATAGTAGTGCAACAATTCATTATGCAAATAAAAAAAAAGGTGGGGTGGGGGTAGTAAATTTTATTTTTATTTTTATGCCATTTCTATTATTTTTGTTAAACCTTCATGGACAGTGAACTAACAATTTTTATTTTTATTAAAGGTCTTTGAATTTTTCATATAATATGCTTTATTTGAATGAAGAGACTTTGACTTTTGACTTTTCATATAAAGTTTATCAAATTTGAACAACAAACCTAACTTCATTACTTTAGAATTAATTGCAAGACAATAATATAATGTCAATTTGAAATTGACAATTAATTTCTTTTGTAGGAAAACACACACACTATATATGTTCATGAAATTAACTTTCTTTGATAGCTTTTCTGAATTTAGTACGATGTTGATATATACAAGTAAAAAATATTTTTAAAAAAATATTTATATATAATTTTTCAAAAAATATTTATATATAATCTACGAAATTTCAATATCAGGTGGAATTATTGTCTCTTGAGTTTGTTTGTAGTACTGTGCCTTTCTGACTTTACCAAAGTGTTGACATAGTTTCCTTATTTGACCAAAATTCAGTTGCCACAAGACTTGGCAAGGCATGTTATTAATATTCTTAACTATATTTAACATTTTTATCTACGTAAGGGAGGAGTCTGGAGTAAGACTACGGATACTATTCTCTACAAATTTTACTTGTGAAATTTTACTGAATATATATATTATCATCGTTGTGCTACAATATGCATTTTAGTTTAGACATAATACATAAACAAACACTTAAATATAGCCTCGGCTGACATTTGAGTACAAGTTTACACTCAAACTTTGAAAGTACACATCTGGACAAACTTGATCTCAACTGACAACTAAAAACTTCAACTCGTCCTTATTATATCTCTTAGACACCCAACGCTGAAGTGACACATAAATTTTAGATATGTAAATGATTACTACTGATCACATAATCAAAACAAGTTGAATTATCTAGATGCACATTTTCAAATCGAATTTAATTAGACCTCAATGTCTAAATTTTCAACCTCAACTTGTCAAAAGTAGTCTTTAGTGCAAATTAATATTGGGACCGAACATATATGCATGACAAGCTGCAATATTATTCTCAAATTAAATAAACTAAACATTATACTAATTATGTTTTTATAATGGCTTAATTATTTGTTTAAACCTATGCATTTGAGAAATTAGCACTTATTCCATTTTGCTATCATCTTTTTAAATGAAACATAAATTTAAGTTATTATTTTATAAACCCACAGAATAGGATCCACTTGTTTTTGTGGTCCTATGGGTTTTTTAATTTGATAAGTATGTATATTAATTATTTAATATTATTTTCACATGGTGGGAACCCATAGTTTTGGAACTTCAATTGGCCCCATGCAATAATTAAATAAATTTATCATCATGTAACTGAAAATATGCTTCTATATAATCAACTATCTAGTCATATTATATGCAAATCATTTTTATTCTTACTGTTGTTTTTCAGTTTCTTTTTCTTTAATCCGAATGTCTATTAAAAACGTTTTTTTTTATCTTTTAAGATAGATATAAAATTTACGTATACATTATTTTTTTTAAATTTCACTTATTATGAAATTATACCGTATATATTATTGTTGTTATTATATCATTGTTTTGTTGGATTTGATTGAACCCGATTTACAGTTATAATCAGGTCATTTAAAATATTATTGTAAGCAACTCTATTTAACACCATTGTTTGATAATCTTATATATACAAACAAGTTAAATCACACTGATATAAAATAATTTTTTTTACTGTCAATGTATATAACGTAAAATACATTTTATATTTAATGCAATAGCTTTGATATCTTTTTCTACTTTTTATAGATTTGAATTTCTTAACGACTTAAAATTCTCCCAACAAAAAGTGTTTAATGGGTCACTAAAATTAGAAGTACACGACAACTATGAGTTGCAGAAATGGTAAATTTAATTATTTTTTATTGATAATAGAAAACCTTATTGAAATGACAATGACAATATGACATAAACTATATTGTAAATATTGTAAATAACCAAAACCGTGTTATTATCGTGTTTTTTAAAAAAAAATTAGATTAGATGTATCTAGTAGCTTTTATTTAGATCATGTATTTATATTAAAATTTCATTAAATAAAATAAATATTTATTCACGAATCAAATAACTGAGACAAGTTATGAGTTTAACCATAGTTTAAAAATCATAAACTTTAAATTCTGGCGTCGTCTTTATGACCTCTCAAGGATAAATTTAATCGGTAATACAATAACTGAGACAAGCTATGAATTCAACGAAAGTTTAAAACTCATAAACTTTAAATTCTGGGCTCGTCTTTGCTTCCATGACCTCTCTAAGGATAGATTCTTCTTTTTAAGTGCTACCAATCAAAATAGTTGACTTTCCAGGTATGAGGAAATGATAGTGTCCTTATGGATTTAATTGCACGATTTATTTTTCAAATAAGTCGTTTTTTAATTTTTATCCTTTAAATATATTTGTCTTTAATAGGGCCAAAAGTGCAAATGACCCATTTTTATGACATTATTGGGCTTCAAGTCGACATATTCTTAGTGTCCAGCCCAAAACCTAATTGGGCCATATTTAACAGTTCCTTGGAAATCGACTCAAATTTAATAAAAAATGTTCTCATATACTTGCTATATACTTCAATTTGTTATTAAAATCAATGCTCCGTGCCAAATCGAGCTTATTGTACCTAGCTAGGTACAATTGTCCGGAAAGGAAGTAATATAATCAATAGAAACATGGCTAGATTACTGTATCCGAGCTGGACTAGTGGTGTTCATCCCTTCATAATAGTCACCACGTTTTCTTTGGAACCAATCTTTTATGATGTCATGTTATATTATATGCTTTTTATAACAACATTTCGTTATAGCATCCAAAATATATTAGGATCACAAACGATGTTGTTATAAAGAGATTTGACTGTACTTTCTAATCATTTATACATTAGTGATCACCATTCATCATGGCTCCTTGGACATTCTCTGCATTTCATCAGCTCCTTCTGGAAAATTCTGCCTATCATCAGCGTTATCGTAAAATTGCTAACATGTATAAAACATATTAACTAAATACATAAGTATCGCGCCTATGTAGATCTTTTGCTTATATCATGTTCTATCTTTAGCTAAGTCTGAGATCATAAATCACTCGAGACAAGTTCATTTCATGTGATTTTAGGTCTAAGTCATCTGTCATCCTTCTTATAACGCTTTCACTCACCATGGTTTCACTTTCACACCTATGAACCAGTGCATCTGGAGGTCGATACAGGACATATGATCAAACCATTTCAAGCTAAGGTTTTGAGAACTTATGGTACCTAACAAGTACTAAATTGGTATGTTACTAAAAACTTTTCTACAACTTTGAACAAGGAGTCTAGTAGGCCGGTATTTTTTTGTAACTGTGATATCTGAGCCAGCTTGGACACACCTCGAATCATGCCAAAAAGGTACCTAAGTCAAAGTTGTACTTCCCAGTTATAAGTACAGAGTATCTCACAAACAATTGCATCAATTTAGCTGTCATCTAATTAAACAGAGAGTATTCCGTGAATTAGGTCACATACAAATATAATTTTACCCGTGTTTTAAGGCTCCCTTCAAATTAACAGCAACAGAGAAAGGAAAAAAAATTAAAATCTTGCACACAAGCAGCACATTATGAGGAAACAAATAAATAATTAAAAAATAACACAGCAATTTACTTCAAGGTTTCTCCTGCATATTTGGGATCCATTCTTTTTTGGGAAAAAATTGAATCTTTTTCTACAAAATCTTAGTAGGTCGTAGAAATTGGCTTCAATATATAAATATATATATATATATATATATATAT
>JAJONR010014281.1:0-23685 GCA_029582245.1 Solanum etuberosum
GAACCCAAAAAAAAAAGGAGAAACCTGTGAGGTTAGGATTTCTAGCTACCAAGAGAGCAAAGTCCCCTTTTTGGCACTTGGGTAGGAGGATTTGGGAGGTGGGTTTTTTACCATATTAGAAAAAAAAAGATGAAATAAAAATAAGAAGGAGACCTTGTTGAGCTCATTTCTTGTGGGAAAAGCAACTATTTGGCTTTTGGTTGGAGGGTTTACCATATTAATGAAAAAGGAAAAGATCAACTATTGTTGTACTAATTTGTCTTGCCAAAAAAACTTGAGCAAAGTGTGAGTACAAAGCGCCATTTATGGAAGTAAAATATGCCATTCTGGTAAGAGTAAGCTAACTAGTGATGCCAATATGAGCTCATAGTTGGTGTTAGATATCTTCATTTTTAATCATATCTCTTTTAGTATGTCCATGCATCCACCTCAACATCCTTATTTACGCAACTTTCTTCAGAACATGAAAGTTCTTAACTGACCTACATTCCACCCGATACAACATAGTCGGTCCTACTATCACTCTGTAGAACTTACCTTTAAGTTTTGATGGTACCTTCTTATCACACAAGACCCCGAAGGCGAGCCTCCATTTCGCCCATCCCATACCGACATCGTCATTGATCTCCCCATTACCTTGAATGGAAGACCCAAGCTACTTGAAACATCCTCTCTTGGGGATGACCTGAGTATCAAGTCTCACTTTCATGTCAACTTCATGTGGTGCATGCATCTCTGAACTTTCACTCAAAGTATTTAGTCTAGGTCCTTCTCTGCCTGAACCCTTTTGACTCCAGGGTTTGTCTAAACCTCCATCCTTGCATTAACTCCGTTGAGTCTTGTCAATCAGTACTATTTCATCCGCGAATAACATACACCATGACACCTTGGATGTGCCACATCAAGTCATCCATCACCAAGGCCAATAGAAACGGGCTAAGAGACAATTCCTGATGCAACTCCATCATGAATGGGAAGTGCTTCGGCCTTCGAGTCTCCTCCTCATTGTCCTCACCTTGGTCTTGGTTCCATCGTACATGTCCTTAATTGCCCTAGTGTAAGCCACATGTACACCTCTAGCCTCCAAGCATCTCCATAGAATCTCCTTAGGACTTTGTCATAAGCCTTCTCTAGATCAATGAACACCATATGTAAGTCCTTCTTCCTCTCTTTATACTGCTCCACCAGTCTCCTCACAAGGTGGATTACTTCTGTAATAGATTACCCCAGCATGAATCCGAACTAATTCTCAGAAAAGTTGGCCCAAACACCACCTTTTGAAAAACAAGAAGGATTAAGGGAAAATGAGTCGTTAGTAAATTTATAATCAATAAATGGAACCATGCCATGGATTTTTACTATGGACCAGAGTACTGGTTGGTAGGTACCACATTGACCAAAAGAGGGGGGAAAACCTTACGCTATATTTGATGGGTACAGAAAGTGGAACAATCAGTGGAGTGGAATCCCAAAAAAGGAAAAAAAGAAGGAAGAATTGGCCATTGGGTACCCAAATATCTTCAGGAGTTGGGCGAAAGGAGGAATTGTATCTCTTTCACATTCTGTCCGGCCATTCCAAACAATTTGAAAGAAAGGATCACTTTCCAACTAAGGGAATTAAGTGTGAAGTTTTATTTAATTTAATTACTCTTTTCGGGTAAGAGGTTGTTGATGAAAGATGAGCTTATTTTGACTAACACCTTCATATTTCTTGAGTAACGGTCAAATTGAGTGAGAAGCTCTTCCTTCATCCAAGATTTTTGACGTTAATATTGTCAGTGAAGTCCTCTAATGATTGTGCCATTTTAACAGATAATGTTCACCTCACAAAGTGGAATGGGGTTGTTTGTACTTTCAGTTTTTTTTTTCTTTTTAAATTGTCGATCAGAGTTGGTCATTCTGGTTGTTCCCTCTATCATGATGCGTGGTTTATGCAGCAAAAGCAAAAGGTCAACGAACTAAAGCTTTTCTCCATGTGTTAAAATATTCCGCTGGAGGAGTTCTTGAGGTAAATACTTCTGATTTATTCTCTTTTACTAATTTTTTTTCCTTCAGACACTAATCTTAGAACTTATAACCAGATAATAGTGTAGTTGTCCACCCACGTGAATACGAACCTCTGACTTCATTATGGGTTATCAAAAGGACAAAAAATGAAGCTATGACTTCATTGTTATGAAAATGCCACATAATTTAACATTACAGTTTCTTTACTCAACCTTTATAATGTGCATGATGAAGCTATAATGATATATAATACTGGTCAGAAGTATTTATGTTACTGAATTGTCCTAGATATAACCAATCTTATGGAAGGCAAAACTGAAGCATAACCAAGATGCTTGGTGGCAGACAAGGTTGAACATTACTCCTGATGCTTTGCTTTCAGGCAATCAGTTCCTTGTTTTATCTTTGAAGTTACTACTAATTGGGGAAGGGTAACTCAGTCTTGTTAAGAATAGTCACCCTAATTTGAAGCAGATGATTAGCTAAATTTTCCCTTCCATCTCGTTTTACTTCTGTTCCTCCACCCTTTTCTTTACTGTAAACATATATAATTAGTTACAAGAAATTTTGAGAAGTAGCTACTTGGCAGCTTGAGCAATTTGCTTTCTGAACATTGTTTGAGCACCTTGCCTAGTGCATTCACATTTTAAAACATTAGAAAGAACCAAATCGGATCTCCCAAAATCAATATATTTTTTTGATGACAAGGGAAACCCCCAGTCGCTACCCTTTGGGTGCACACAGGGTAAAACCCCCGCTTCTATGCAATAGCTCGCAAACCACATAGGAGAGGTAACCCGCACTAGGCAAGCCCGGTGCGATGAGCTCGACCCAGAAGGCAAACCCCTTGCTTTCGCTGGCAAGGGGTTTCGAACTTTCGAAATGTCATGTTTTCGCTAACAATTGTGTTATGCTCTCACATGTAGCCTGCAAAATTATACAAGCTTAAGCATCTTTCGAAGGTGGAGGTTGTAACTAATGATCCAAGTGGTTGTACATTTATGCTGGTAATTTCACTGAAGTACTATATTGTCCTTACTCCTATAATAAAGATATTTGGAACTTATTCTGAGGATTTTTTCATGTAGGGATTTGATAATCTCAGAAGTCAAAGTGTCGCTCCTCCTCAGTGGACAATGCGTAATGTTGATGATAGGTTCGTTTCAAAAAATTTATGTCTATTTATCTGAATTCTTATGCCAACATGATTTTTTTTCCTTTTGCCGATGAACTTTTTCCTTGATTGTTGTAGGAACCGTGTATTGCTTTGCATTTTAAACATCTGTAAAGATGTTTTGGGTCGTCTCCCCAAGGTTGTTGGCATTGATGTGGTGGAAATGGCTCTTTGGGCAAAGGTGCATATAGTAGTTCTGCAACTTGCTTTGAACCTCTTAACAGCACATCTGTAGGCCCCGTCTCTGTAAAGTGTTGCTTCATTCTGTTTCTTGTTCAAGATGAATTTTTCTACCCATGAGCTTGCATTATCATGATGATGATGCAAACAGTCATCAGAATTAATTTTTTTTCACCTACATCTCCTTTTTTCTTTAGTTAAATTGTCTTTGAAAAGGATATGGTCTATCTTTTGTGTGTGGACAAACAATAATTTTATTAATATGGAAATACTTCCAAATACAAGCTGTGTACCAAATTCCTTTTAATTAATATGGGAATACTCACACATATAACAAAAAGTAGAGAACCTACACAAAACTTCGGTTCTCTACAGAAGATACCAATCATCTATTATGAAAGGGACCTCATGGTTGCACCAAAAACAAGAAAAAGCTTTGGAAGAGCATAACTTTTCAGAGAAAAAAAAGGCCCTTCGAGAAGACTTTATACACACTACTTACATCCACACTGAACACGTGCTTTCGTTAATTTGGAATACATATTCGTTTGCAACTAGTTGCTTTTATATGTTTCTTTGGAGGGTATATGAATATAGATCCCCAGCACCCAACCCTATAGGAACTAAAATGAAACTTGGTGCTTTATGCAATTCTAATCTATAAAAATCTATTTGTAGGAAAATACTCCAACATTTACCAAACAACATACAAATCTCCAAGATGGGCCTGTCAGTGCTGCTGTGGAAGAGCGTGAGATGAAAGTAACTGTTGAAAGGGAACTTGTGTCTCAAGCAGAGGAAGAAGACATGGAGGCTCTTTTAGGCACGTATGTGACCTCTTTTTCTCTCTTGTTTTGACATTTGATTATCTCATCTTTGGCTCGAAATGTAAGCTGCTTATGTCTGCATTAACAAACCATCCCTTGGCACAATTGTGAGAGCAATTGCATAATAATGGCTAGCATGTCTCCTACAGTAATGATTAGGTGCTTTAGGACTGTTAACAACTGTAAGAATGGCCTATTTCACGCGGACTCGGGTATAAGAAGTGTTTTAGAGAGTGAAAAGCATAAAAAGAAGGTTTTTTGGAGGCTTAAGCAATAATGTAGAAGCTAAGGGTGCGCCTCTTCAATTGAAGTGTGCAACTTAAAGAAAATACAAATTTCTTTGTTCCCCCAAAAAAAGAAGAAAAAACTTAAAACCAAATCCAGATATTACCTAAAAATATACTAGTACGTATAACATGAAAATTTGACATTATAGTATCCATTAGATAATGATTATCCATTAAATAATGATGAATATGTTAATCCCTACTAGAATTCAACAACATTATATCCTTTGTTCCAATTTATGTGTCTTAATTTTCCTTATTAAAATGTTGTCTTATTTTCCTTTTTAGTATGTCTAAAAAGAATCCCCCTTCCTATATTTAGTAATTCCTTAATTCAAACATTCCACATAGCATGTTTAGGACCACAAGATTCAAAGAGCATTTTGGTACATTATACAAATCTTTAGTTTAGGACCACAAGATTCAAAGAACATTTTGGTACATTAACGTCTGTGTTCAGTCAAACTAAGACACATACACATGGAATAAAACAAAGGGAGTAAAAAAGTAATTTTAAACAAACCTTCATAAAGATAAAGATAACTTCAATTGCAAAGTTGATTTTCAGTTTTCAATAAGTCAACCAAAAAAAAAAGAATTAAAATTTTACCAGCTTAGAATTTCTTGGTTAATTGCTGTTGCAACTGTACTGATAAGTAGTTTCAATCAAGTTAATTTACTGAACAATTAGCTTAAATCAAGAGTCGGATAATAGAAGAAGCAGAAAACACCAAGAAGCAAAAAGATCCTTGACAACAAGAGATGACAGAAGTGAAATAAAAAATATCATAGGCAAAGGTAGCAAAAGGAGACACACACGTGAAAAAGAATAAGTCATTGTGATTTACAAAAAGAAAAAGAAAGAAGCAATTCAAGAAAAATGGAAAGATAGAAGTAACAAAAGAAGAGTCGCTATAAACATTGTTGCACGGTCAAAGCTTTTTCCAACTATAAAATCTTTCATATTATCATAAATTCCAAAAGAAGAAGAAGGGGAAGGGTTGCTACAAACTGGAGATGCAAAAGAAGTCAAAGAGAACATTAATGTCCCCATAGAGGAACCCTGTTATTCTTCTCTTTTTTTCCATCATTGAAAGATCAAGTTCAATAAGTAGTAGCTTTATCCTTGGATTACTTTGTTCTTCACAGTCTACAGTATGTGCTTTTTTAAAGTCGAGCTGGTTATCTATTTGCATAACTTCTTTGCAAACACAACATTTTGTACTGGAAGATTACGATGACTGATAAGACATGTTTGATCGAGTAGATGGACTTGTGCCCTAGTGGTCAATGAAGTGGATCGAGATTCAAATTCTAACAGAGACCAAGGGTGATTTCTTCCTATCTTCCCTAATCTCGGTGGACAAAATTATTTAGTACTTGTGTTAGTGGGAGGTAATAGGTACCCAATGGAATAGTCGAAGTGTGCATAAGCTTGCTCGGACATCACTGTCAAAAAGGATTTTGCAACTTCAGGTGTCACCAGAAGGATAAAGGGTTCATTATCATGGAACAAAAAGGCTGTGGGTTGTTAAGATGGTTGAAGGGTGAACTTCTCCATTCCATAATCCAAAAGGTTGATTGGAAACTGCACAATGAAATTCTGCCATGTGAGCAAGTTGTTGATCCAAAGCCCTCCCAATGCCTTTGTGCTGTCCATGCAGTAGGGAATGAAGATTCATCTATAATTAAATGTATAAGGGGGGTTTTCTTCATCGTTATGCTTGGGTAGGGTGTTTTCAACCTTAATTAGATATTTAATGCCAAGTTTGATCCCTAAACTGGGACTGAAGACACTGACAAGTCATTGAAAACCCGTATTGGTTATCTGTGTTGGAGAACACCAAGCAGTAGATAGCAGCACTGATAGACCTTAGCTTTTTTTCCCCTTGTTAGCTGTTCTCTTGTTCGAGGTTTACTAGTTAGTTTAGTTGTAGTTGTTCTTCGTTTCCAAGTCCCTGATTTATCTGGGTAACATTTTGGTTCCTTGTCCTGATTTTGTTTTTCCAACTTCCTACAGTTATGTAATGGGAATTGGTGAAGCTGAGGCATTCTCAGAGCGGTTAAAGCGAGAGGTTCAAGCTCTGGAAGCTGCAAATGTGCATGCCATTTTGGAGAACGAGCCATTAATTGATGAGGTGACTAGTCAATTTTTTTGTAAAAAGCTCCTATTATTGTGATACCTGTGTTAGAGGAGCTTTTGGTTTTATTTTCTTCCATGAGCTGCTGCTGATGTTGTTTTTGGAACAACCAATAGACTTCTACTTGAATAGGCTATGCAGCTCTTGCATTGTTAAACTTTTTTTGTGCCAAGTGTAGTTAACAGCAAACTTTGTCTGTCCCCTTATATTCAACTTTTCTTCCAAATCCTCCAATTTTCTATATGCATATTCGTAGATATACACTTTATTGCCTTCTCAGATTAGGGGAGAATATGTTTCTGCCTCTGAAATAATCGTCCTGCAGGTCTTGCAGGGGCTTGAAGCAGCCACCAGCTGTGTTGAAGATATGGATGAATGGTTGGGCATCTTCAACTTAAAGCTAAGACACATGAGAGAAGACATTGAATCGGTAGGGATCTCGGCATTTCACTTTTGTAGTTTAGTATCTAGTATTAGCAGTAAGGAGATAAGTTTTGCCTTAGTCCACTGGTTTTGTATGTGTATTTCTATTATAATATGATCTGCCTATGTTTGCTCTTAACTTGTGAATATCTTGAATGTGAAAATTAGTTTTGTGTCCTGGTCGTTAGAGCATCTATCTGATATGTAGTTTTTCTTTCCACCGCAATGACCAATGGATAAACCTAGATAATCATTTCTTTCCTGACTTGAACCAAATTTGGTTATCTAGAAGTCTGATCTGTCTGTATATATGCTTCCAGGGAAAAAGGATGATAGTTCTATGTTTGCATGGTTCTAGTTGCTGTAAGACTGAGTTTACTACATTACATATACATAATTCAAATATTGAATTGCATTAGAATGTTGACAGCCTATTATTTGAATGTATCTCCTTTGCTAGTGCACTGCTGATCCTTTCTCTATGCAGATAGAGAGCCGCAACAACAAGCTGGAAATGCAGTCAGTTAACAACAAAGCATTGATTGAGGAACTTGATAAGCTTCTTGAGAGATTGCGTATACCCTCTGAGGTCTCTCTCTCTATCTGTCTGTCTCCGAGCTTGTTAATGGACACTCAGAAATAAACTAATGTTTTTACTTGATCATTCTTGTTTTGTAGTATGCAGCATCTTTAACAGGTGGTTCATTTGACGAGGCAAGAATGCTTCAAAACATTGAGGCATGCGAGTGGTTAACTAATGCTTTACGTGGTCTTGAAGCTCCTAATTTGGATCCTAGCTATGCAAACATGAGAGCTGTATGTCCACTTGCTCATTTCTTTCTTTCTGACTCTTTTAGTTATTTCTTCATCAGTGTTGTGCTTCATCATGTAGGGTAGAAAAGTTTAATATAGATAAGCATACATATTGAAGCATAGCACAATTTTTTGCCTGATCAGGTCTTGGATAACTGTTGTTTCTCAGGTGATTGGGGAAATAAAAAATGGTTGAATTATTGCAAATACATGGTACTTGTTGTATCATGTGATGTGACTGGCCTTGATGAACCTTGGCTTTATAAATGGATAGGGAACTCGTCCTTTCTCTTTTTTATTCTACCAGCTAATTCTTATTGATAAACTTCTTGTTGGTTCTTTGGGGGCTTATGATCTATTACTTTATATGGATGATAAGTATGGAAATTGGATTGTTACATCTTATGTGCTTGTTTGCCAATTGAAGTGAAACCAAGTAATCCTGCCTTTCAGATAAACTATTTCTCATTGGCAGTGGATGTTTCTCTAATTTGTGTGTGGAAGTGTGAACTCACTTTTACTTGTGGAAATGTTTTTGAATCTCTTGTAGGTAAAGGAGAAACGAGCAGAGCTTGACAAGTTAAAAACGACGTTTGTTCGAAGAGCATCTGAATTCTTGAGAAACTATTTTACCAGTTTGGTGGATTTTATGATAAGTGATAAGAGTTATTTTTCTCAGGTATTCTTCTGCTGGCACTTTTATTTTTTACTCAATTGTCATCTTTCTTTTGTAAATAGTTACTATAGACAGCTGATAACATGAATTAAACAGCGTGGACAATTGAAGAGGCCCGACCATGCTGATCTGAGATACAAGTGCAGGACATATGCTCGTCTTTTGCAACATCTGAAGGTCAGACTGATTCAATTTCTTGGTTAACTTTCTATTGTTTATTATAATAGTTTCTTATGTCTTTTTCGGTATCCTTTATTTACAGAGTCTTGACAAGAATTGCTTGGGCTCCTTAAGAAAAGCTTATTGTACATCCCTTAATTTGCTTTTGCGCCGGGAGGTCAGAAAAGTTATTGATATCAATCCAATTGTCTTTTCATGTCTTTCGATAACTACTTTTACTTCTTTCTTCTTGCTGAGTAGGTTGCTTAGATTCCGTTATATGTTCACTACAGCATTTGTGCACTTCTAAACTATTTGAATATCTGTTTTCTTCATCTCAAACCTTCAGTCCTTTGCATCAAAGAGTTGCCGAGTTAACCTGCTTTTGTACAAGTTTAATCTACTTGTAACCTACGTTCATAGCTAGACAGTTCCTGGGATATATTGTAAAAGAGGTGCAGATTTCTCTAAAAATGAGACCGAAGTGCAGGCTGTTCACTATAAGCAATAACAAGCTGTATAAAAAATGAAGTGGCAGCAGTAGAAAACCAGATAGAAGAAAATGAGAAAGATGGGAAGAGGGGAATCCAAATTCCAACTCTTTTCAAGGGATCAACACAACACTAGCCACTCAAAGACATTGATTTATAATTAGACTCAGAACTTTTAGTATACATACAAACTGGATGTGCAAGGAAAAATGAATTAGGACTCCGGGAGTTCAATTTTGGAGAAAAGAATTACTTCCTGTACAAATAACTTGGAGCCCTAGTCTAGAGGACTTCAACCAAGTTTACTTGATGCAAGAAAATCTCAGCACTAGGGAATTAAAGGCAACTGGACTGCAATTCTCTTGAAAAGGTCCTGAAATTAACTGAACTAGCTAATTTCTAGAATACTTAGACCTATGAACACACTTAAAAGGATAAAGCAATTATCAGCTGCCTTCTCACTCAAAAGAGACATAGCTCAAAAAAGCTACCAAGGACATTACTTGGTGGACCAAACAATGTTCTTGCATGTTCTGTGGTCATAAGCTTTACAGTTGGATAGCTGGCCCAGACACCAAAAAAATCTTCACATTGGGCAGCCAGAACTGAGTGTGTGCATTTTGCCAACAGTTTTCTTCTTTTCTGCCTGTGAGCAGAAATTAAGGGTGAAGCAGGGTTAATTGTCTAAGAGTGACCTAACTAGTAAAGATTGAAAAACATATTTGCATTATGCATTGATGGCTGTCTATTTTATTTTATTTTCATTTGTGTGTAACTCTGGATGCCCTTGCTACCCGTCTCATAGGAATTTCAGTTAACCTATAAGAAAAAGCTGAATCATACTCCCTGCTCTATTTAGCAAAACAATATGCTCCCACGCAGACACACATTGAAAACAATTCCAAATTGCAATTTTCGATGTTTGAAAAAAAAAGGAGAAAAGAAGAATTACTAAAGATATAGCTTGATTGTTTCCCTCAAGTTGTTAGGGTTTAAAAAAATGTTTACAGATGTTCTAGAATAGGAAAGAATCATATTTACAGGCATCATATCATCCCAATGATAAGTACTCTACTACTTGTCCACATTGATATAATGATATGCATATTAGTTTCTAACCTACAACTTTGATTGCAAGATATTCACGAGTATCTTAACAATCCTATTCAAGTTGGAAAATACATATCGTAGGCCGTAACTCCTAGTTTGTTGCAAATATGATCAAGCTTTAAACCTCTAGGTGGTTTTGTAAGCATATCTGTTAACTAGTGGATATTTTCATGAGTATTAAGTAGCAGATCTCTCCTTATTTTGTGAGGGGGGTAAATAGTGAATGTAAGAGGGGGATAATGAGGAGAGTAATACATCAATGGGGGGCTGATATTTATGTGTTAGTAAAGACTAGTTGATTCCTAATTCCCCTTAAAAAAATCATCCTAGTTGATTCCTAAATGTTGTGTACAATCAAAACTCAGTTGGAATGAGAGAAATTGAGATATGCAAGATGAAATTGCTCAAAGGAGAATGTATTGAGAATTGAATCTTGTAAGCCATCTTGGCTAATAGATGTATGTGGTTTGCATTGCTTGTTCTGTTGGTTTTTATCTGCATTGGTGTACCTCCTAAATATTTTTTAATGATCTGATGAAATATTCCTATTTATTTACCATGCCTCGTGATTCTCCTTGGACCAAACTTCAGAGTTGAAAATGGAAAAAGTTTAGGGATCACAATAGATTCTTAATAAAGAACATTTCAAGTTTGAAGTAATGATTCCTTAAGTATGCCATACTTTTCAGGCTCGTGAGTTCGCAAATGAGCTTCGTGCCAGTACAAAGGCGTCAAGAAATCCAACTGTATGGCTTGAAGGTTCGGTGGGTTCGAATCAAAATGTGAATAGTGTAGACACTTCAACAGTTTCGGATGCATATGGTAAAATGCTGACAATATTTATCCCTCTACTTGTGGATGAGGTGCTCCTCTACTTTCTTCTCTCTCTGGAATATATTTATATAATGGGTTAATGTTGCTCTTCATAAAACATAATTGGTTAATGTTGCTTTCACTCCCAATATCAAGTTTTTTGTTTCTTTTTTCTAAATGCAGAGTTCTTTCTTTGCTCGCTTTATGTGCTTTGAAGTTCCTGCACTCGTTCCACCAGGAGGTCTTGCTAATGGCAATAAAAGTTCTCATGATGAGGATGATGCAAACTATGATGATTTGGGTATGATGGATATTGATGAGAATGACAACAAAGCTGGTACTGCTTTGTCCTTTTTCCTTCCCTTGCCTAGCCTGATTTATGGTCAATTAAGGCTACTTTTCATATCTTGCAGGTAAAAACGCTGGTGAGCTAGAGGCACTGAACGAATCACTTCATGATTTACTTGATGGAATACAAGTAATGACACACTTCATTCTTACAATAGCCTTGTTATTTGATTATAATCACAATAATGTGTTAACTTGAAGTGAAAATATGGCCCTACGGGAATCAAGCTAGCTACTGTTAGTATTAGATTGAGATGCTAAATAAAATACAGATCTTAGTTGTAGGTGTGTTTTTAAATTTGGTGATTCTTCTTCTGTGAGCTGTGTGTTATCTACATGATCAATGTTCACACCTGCATGCTTGATTGTTTATCTGGTACAATGTGTACTTATGAACGAATTCCTGCTATAACTGTACTCATCCCGATAGAGTTCAAACTTTTACTAAGACAGAAGTTAGAACCAGAAAATTGGTTTTGCATTGTTCAGCAGACAGCTTCATAATATTTCTTTTCTGTAATCAAAATGCCTATTATCCTCAGCTGTTATCTACAAATTGGCGGATCTTTATGATGCACCACCGTCGCTAGTTGTGTTCTGTAGAACCAGCCCTTGATAAGGCGAGTCATTGCTTTCTGGACATATTTTATTTTTCCTTGTCATGAGGAGCTAGTGCTGGATGTTTGCAAGCAAGTTTTACCTATCTTCATGGTTCTTATAGCTTAGTTTTCTCTATTAGTATTTTTTCTCTTTTGCGGATCAAATTTCTTTGTAGTTTCGGAGTTTTATTGTCTCAATATTCTGTTCGAAACATCTGACAAAACTCTCTTCTTTTCATGTGTAGGAAGACTTCTATGCGGTGGTGGATTGGGCATACAAGATTGATCCTTTGCGCTGCATATCAATGCATGGAATAACAGAACGTTATATTTCAGGTCAGAAGGCTGATGCTGCAGGATTTGTGCGCATCTTGCTTGATGACTTGGAATCTAGAATTTCAATGCAGTTCAGTCGGGTGAGTTCTTGTCATAATATATGCTTTTGGAACTCATAAGTGATGATGTTTACTTTCTTTTTTGTTTGCTTCAATTGCAGTTTGTTGACGAAGCATGTCATCAAATTGAAAGAAATGAGCGAAATGTTCGGCAGTTGGGAGTCTTGTCATATATACCAAGGTGGAATGAGTTTCATATGTCTTTAGTTATGTATACTTGCCTTAACTGTGGGAACAGGTTTTCTGTCAAATATGTAGTTAAATGGTTCAACTTGGGGGCATCTGAATAGTGCTTGACATACTTTGGGTGTAAAGTTATTGGTTAGGCAAGTAAATTTGGTGTCAGAAGGATGTGCTTAACCAGTGGCATTGCAGTTACAGCTTTTGTCTTTTTTTTATCTTACCCTAATAGTTTATGTGGTCTAATATTCTGATTAGTAGTGCATTTAGACATGCTAGAATATAGGCTCTTATATCATATTTTCTTTACTGAAGGATTGACCTTCATTAACACTGAGAATGGCATGGGTTTGTTTCTTGGGAACATTCTTTCCCCCAGTTTGAAGGAAAAAGAGAGTGATTTCTCAATTTTCATACTGTAATTGTTACTACCAAGAAAATTACTGCTTTTGCTTGAAGAAATCAATTGCTCCAACTTTTTAACTTGCAGTTTGCTCAGCTATTTTTATTTCTATTATTTACCCAATAATTTTCTTTTCAGTTAGACTGCCAGTTTTATATTGGATATTCCAGCTTGAAGTTCGCCTTAAATTTCAGTTAGTGTATCTGAGAGTTTGGCTTTCTTCCTTCCACTCATATGCTTTCACACTCGTTCCATCTCTGTATTACCTCTTTTATGATTAATTAGCTTCTTTTTTACCTTTTTCTGTGAGCTTCCTCTAACAACTTTTCGAATGAAGAAATCTGTAACTGCTGGGCTTCTTGTTGTAATTGTACTTCAAAATCTGATTTGCTGCTTATTTTCCCTTCAGACTACCGCCAATTGATCTTTTTGTCTTGAATAATCAGCAATTTCATTTGGTATTGTAGATTTGCCACGCTTGCAACACGTATGGAGCAGTATATCCAAGTACAATCAAGGGATTTGGTTGACCAGGCGTACGCTAAGTTTGTGAGTGCTTTTATCTCTGGCGTGTTTCTTAATAAACGAGTGTGAAGAGCTATTAATATGTGAGATTACGACTGCTGAAGATTTTAAAATGGCTCAATATATAGTTGATTGGTTTTGTTTTCCTTTTTGTTTTTGGTGTTAGTATAGCAGTTGATAATTCTATTATTTGCTCTTTTAATATTCTATAATAGAAACTCACATATTGCTAAAGTGGAAATTAGGGGGAAAAAGCAAAATAAAAATTAGGAAATACATATACAAATCTTTTCTCCTCTCTGTGTGATAATTTTAATACACACTTTGTTGTCGTCAGATAATACTTTTCTCCTTATGTAATGTTGTGGCGTGGCTGTTTTGGAAATTGTTTGGCAGGTCACTACAATGTTCCTTACTTTGGATAAAATTGCTAAAGCAGACCCAAAATATGAAGACATTATGCTTTTAGAAAACTATGCAGCATTTCAGAATAGGTATTGTTCTAGTGTTACTTTCAGAGCTCTATTACATATTATATTCCGTCAAATCAGTTTGAGTGCTGATGGGAAGCAGTTGTGCAGTCTTTATGACCTGGCTAATATGGTGCCAACATTAGCAAAATTCTATCATGAAGCCAGTGAATCTTATGAACAAGCTTGCACACGCCATATCAATGTGATTATATTCTATGTAAGCTTCCCTATTTCTTGCTTCTTTATTTTGTAATGGTTTCTTTGCTGCTTTTATTGTTACTAGTACTTCTTAAGGTCCAAGTCTTTCTGATGGTATACCTTAAAACCTGTACTTCCGACAGCAATTTGAGCGACTTTTTCAGTTTGTTCGAAGAATCGAGGATTTGATGTACACAATCCCGCCTGAAGAGGTTAGGTTACTTCTTTTTTTTCATCTAAGCTTCTCCTCAGTTACAGCATTTATTGTCTGCTCTCCTCTTAAGGATATCTTAATTTTCCTTGTGTGAGGACAATATTGCTTGTTAATTAGTTTCCTGCTTTGTTATTAAGTTGATACGAATTTGAGCCACTACATGACATTAAATTTCTAATACTGGAATAAAGTTGTATTCTCTCTTTGGCAGATGGAACTTTAGGTTTGCATTGCTGACATTATTAAAGTTTAAGTTGACACTGAGCAAAAATTTGGTTCCCTTATTTGTAGCTGGGTTATTCCCTTTCCTCTTTTTGAAGTAACAAAAAATTGTTTTGTTCCATAATTTGCACTTGCTTGAGGTTTCTGTCGACTTTAAATGCAAATGCTTCTTATTTGACTGCGTCAATAGATCATCAGTTGCTAATGATCTATGTCATTTTAAATATTTTAGATTCCATTCCAACTTGGGCTGTCAAAGATGGATCTTCGGAAGGTGGTAAAATCCAGTTTATCTGGGGTAAGTCTGTCAATGTCCTCAATTGATCTTCTATTTTTTTTTAACCTAAAAATGTGTCTTAAATGTCTTACATTTCTGGGTCTTTGATAAATGTTCAAACTTTGCTTCTATAGGTGGATAAGTCCATCAGTGCAATGTATAAGAGATTGCAGAAGAACTTAACCTCAGAGGAGTTGCTGCCTTCATTATGGGATAAATGCAAGGTATATCTAGCAAAATAGGGTATTGAAAGTAATCACGAAAATCTCAATGAGAAATAAACTATACGGTGCCTTGTGTGACTCACATTGTAAAACTGGTCAGACAATCCCGGGGAATCCACTGGCCATTGCCTTGTTCGAGTTCTATTATTAAAGAACTCGGTCCTCGCTATGTGATGAGATGGACAGTGAGCTGGAGAATTGATAGACTAGCACCATTTTGAGTTGCTTAAAAGTTTTTACTTTGTGTCTAGACTTTTGTTGGTCCCTTCCAATATTGATCTCATCTTCCTTGGTTCATTTTTCGTATAGCAAATTTACCTACAACATTCATATTCTTGCAGAAAGAGTTCTTGGACAAGTACGAAAGTTTTGCTCAGCTTGTAGCCAAGATATACCCCAGCGAGAACGTCCCATCTGTCTCAGAAATGCGCGATCTTTTGGCATCCATGTAAAGAAGCTTTTTGTGAGTTCGATTCTAGTTTTAGTTGTTAGGAAAAGTGTTTTGTAGAGTATGTCTTCTGTTGTCTATTTGTTTTCTGTAGAGCATTTGCCTGTATCGTCCTTGCCGCCTTTTTTGTTGTTGTAGTGTTTTCTTTTAAAGCCAACTGTATGAGTTATCTAAGTTTTTATTTTCAAGTGCAACTGTGGAGGAAGAAATGTTTAATCTTACTACATATCAATTCATCTATTAGTTATTAAAGAAGTGTTTTCACTAGTTATGCCTTGAAGTATTTTGTTGTTTTTCTAATTCCTACCTACAAATATAGGTTATGTAGATAGGCAAGTCATTTTTCATGGTTATCAACAAAGATTGCGGTGGAGTAACAAGTATTTTTTGGGTTTGAGTTTTGAATAAGGAATCGCAGGAATGTTTTATTCTTCGAAGTGAGACTTGTTCGTGTGAATTCAGATTAATCGAGCCTCAAAAACAGATATGGAATACTAGTATATTTGATTGCGATAGAGTGGTAAGTACTCATTCATCTTGAATTTGCTATTTCAGATTCGAGCCTGGGTATCAAGTGGTCTTTGATAGGGAGTGATTTATTCCTAGTAAGATTTTGTAAGATTTTTCGGTGCGATTGAGCCTCAAAACGGATATCGAACACCGGTATATTTGATTGTAGTGGAATGATAAGCAATCATTTATCCTTAATCAGATATTTCATATCCGCGTCTTGAGTATCAAATAGTCTTTGAATGATAGAGAGTGTTTTATCCTTCAAAGTAAGATTTTTCAACGTGAATTTAAATTAATCGAACCTCAAAATGAATACCGAATATCGGATTGATAGGAGAAGAGAAAAAAAGTCATAGTTCACGGATGGAAATGCAATGATTAGCTTAATTATTTCTTAAAGGAGCTATCCTTATTGCCTCTTGTGTTTCACCTCAATAGGTAATTGTATGATTTTCCAACTCCTCACCTGGCAGCTCATGTATGGTATGGAGATTCCACCACAACCATTTCATCTTTAAAAAAAATTGTCTTATTTCATAACTCATAAGTTCAAATCCTAGCTAACCGTGGAAGCTAGCTGCTCGATAAAAATAAATTGTTATATAAATTTCTGACTCAATCGCTATCGATATATGTGTCAACATCTTATCACCCCTTCATTTCCATTCCCATATTATTATAAATTTTTCATAATAATAAAAATTAAAACCATTCTTTCTTCTTCCCCTCCTTTCATATTCCCTACAAAACCTCTCATCCATTCTCTCCAAATTCATTAATTTTCCTTTCCATCTTTTCTTCTCATATTTTAAACATAAAAAAAAATCTCTTCTTTTTCTTTTATGGTGGAAAAACAACTAGAATGTCAAATACAACAAACAAAATAAATCCATAATCCACCATAATTTCCAAAAATAAAATCCCTTTCATCTAATTATAAGCATGTCATCTACTATGAATGACGATGAATTTAACGTTCAAAAAAGTAAATTTTCGGCTTATGATCGTCTTAGTTGTGAAAATTCTCCTATGAATATGTCACCATGGAACCAAAGTTGTAATTTAAATGCTACAAATTTATGCAATAATGATGATGATGATGACGACGACGACGATGCTACGAAAAATAATCATAAAATTTGTTTAATTGGTTCACTTGTACGTGAAGAAGGACATATTTATTCTTTAGCTACAAAAAATGATCTTCTTTATACAGGTTCTGATAGCAAAAATATACGTGTATGGAAAGATATGAAGGAATTTTCAGCTTTTAAATCAAATAGTGGTCTTGTTAAAGCTATTATTATTTCTGGAGATAAGATATTCACTGGTCATCAAGATGGAAAAGTTCGTGTTTGGAAGGTACTGTTGAATTCTGTGATCATCTCATTTAAATTTGTTACATAGAACACATATGGAGTACTATTTTTTTTTAAATGCGAATTTTCGATTTTTTAAATAGTGATACTATTATTTGTTTGATTATGTTGTATTTCAACATGTTTCTTGATCATGTGTTGGTTTGAATATTTTTTTTTTATGGGAAAAAGCATGTGGAAAATCGTTTTGATAATGGATGGCGGTGAGAATTGTACCAGGACCTCTTGTCTTGTGTGCAACGGTGGAACCACGTGTAATGAATCAGGGTTCAATTGAAACCTTCTCTTCGAAAAATTATACCGTGTGAATAGAGTAAAAATAATTGAAGTTTTCTTTGTATATACCTTTTTTTAATCTTAATTTATGTGTTAGTGTTTGTTTGTGCATAGGTCTTTAATAATGATTTTGTCATTTGTATGACTATAAATATCTGATTAAAAATAAAATGAAAAGGTAATATCGTATTTGTGACATATTAAAAAGAAAAATATGTCACATAAACTGAAATAGAGGAAATCTATAAATTTTTGAATCTCCTTGTTATAAGAGAATCTAGACCGTTTTGTTTAAGGGTTGCTCGCCTTTTGAATAGAAGGAAAAGGGAGAGCATAGATTACCTTTGTTCCTACATGACGTGATCAATTCAATCAAACAATCTCACCATCTATTTCATTGTTCAAATCTCCACACGTGTAAGTTTCCCTATATGTGTCTCGTCCATGCTTTCTGAGGCGCTTCTTGTGACTCAGAATGAGATAAGGGGGGCGAACTTCCTAAATGTAGTTTGAAAAATTGTTTCCAGGCTTGTATGACTACCTCATCTGAAAGTTTGAACTATTAAGAGTTACAAGAGCATACTTTTATTTACGTAATTATATTATACCATCTAAACAGGTACAACCTAACAATCCTAGTAGTTTCAAGCCTGCTGGAACTCTACCAACATTCTTTGACATTTTCAAGGCTTCAATTAGGCCAAGCAATTACTTCATGTCAGCAAAACACAACAAAGCTTCAATTTGGATCAAACATTGGGATGCAATATCTTGTTTAAGCATGGACCATAATCATGGCCTATTATACTCTGCATCATGGGACAGAACATTCAAAGTATGGAGAGCTGACAGTTCAAAATGTCTCGAATCAGTTAAAGCACACGAAGACGCTGTTAATTCAGTTGTAGCTAGTGCTGATGGCGTTGTCTATACCGGTTCAGCTGATGGTACTGTCAAGATATGGCAAAGAGAGTTCACACCAAAGACGATACGACATGTTTTGGTTCAAACACTTTTGAATCAGGAGTGTGCTGTGACTGCTTTAGCAGTTAACAAGTCTGGTTCTGTTGTGTATTGTGGTTCATCAGATGGTGTTGTGAACTTTTGGGAAAAAGAGAAGAAAAATTGGACACATGGAGGTGTACTAAAAGGTCATAAGTTGGCTGTGTTGTGTCTTGAATCAGCTGGGAATCTTGTGTTTAGTGGATCAGCTGATAAGAACATTTGTGTTTGGAGAAAAGAAGGTTGTGTTCATACATGTTTGTCTATGTTGACAGGACATAATGGACCTGTGAAATGTTTGGCTGTTGAACAGGATAAAGAATCAACAACAAGTGATCAAAAATGGGTACTTTATAGTGGGAGTCTTGATAAGTCTGTCAAAGTTTGGAGTGTTTCTGAAATGGCACCAATTATGCACAATGGAGATGTTCAATAGATGTTGTAATTTGTCTATGTTGCTTAGACTCTGAAAAAGAAGTCAACGGGTGCGGGTCGGATTCTCTAAGAATGTGGCATCGAAAGTGAAGAGTACGAGCAATCTAGGTATGTGTTAAAAAGTGTTTGATGTGTGTTGTGTTTTTTTTACACTCCTTTGGAAAAAGAGAAGATTTGTATGGGGGTTATTATTGTAAAATTGTAAGATATGTACAATTAAATGGTGTGTAAATTTGTTGGCCATTGGTTTCTTATATTATATAATTTTTTTGATATATAATGTTCTTTTTCACATGTTGAATAAGGGGTAGTACAAGAATATTCACTTGTTGTTCATGGAGTACGTCTTTTAGTCTGATTTTAGGCTGTGACTCACTCTCTATGGACGAACCTTGTGGAGGAACCCTTTGGGTTTTCGAGGGATTGGATTCTGAACCAATGTTTGTGTTAGTCTTTGTTTTGAAAAATATAACTAGTTTTGAGTTTGACTCAAGTAAGAAGAGTTGTCGTAGTTTGACGTCTAGCATAGAAATAGTTTTAGTGATGAATCGTTTAAATGAGAATTAGTACAAGAATATTCCCCTAGTGTCCATCGACTACGCCTTTTAGCCTGATTTTACGCTTTGACTCACTCTCTATGAATGAACCTTGTAGAGGAACCCTTAGGTTTTCGAGGGATTGTATTCTAACCAATGTTTGTAATACTCTTTGTTTTGAAAAATATAACTAGTTTTGCATTCGATTCAAGAAAGAAGAAGAGTTGTAATAGTTTGACGTCTAGTATAGAAATAGTTTTAGTGATGAATCGTCTAAATGAACGAGAACAAAGCGGAATAGATAAAGAAATTGCATATATTATCCAAGGAGTCATAGGCTACAAGTTACAACAATCTTGATATAAGACATCTCCAATATCTTATACATATGAAATGAAGGTACAAACTTGTATTATTATTCAATAGAAAGGAGGGATTAATCGACCAACTTGAACTGGTTGATTCTAACGATAACAAATACATCAACAACCATAAAGGTTGGCACTGAGGCGCGGAGCAATGAGAACATCCAATGGCGTTGCTTTAGGTATAGTTAACCCCGGACTCTCGGTCAAGTCAATAGGTTGACCATCAATAGGCTTAGTAAACTCAAAAGCCTGAAGAATACGCGCCAATGTCAAATGAAGAACTTGTAGAGCCAGAGATGCACCAGGACAAGATCGTCTACCAGAACCAAACGGAATGAGCTCGAAATCTTTACCTTTCACATCAACATTACTCATCAAAAATCTATCTGGATTAAAACAATTAGGATCTTCCCAAATTCTTGGATCTCTTTGAATTTTCCACACATTTACTATTAATCTAGTACCAGGGGTAATTTTATAGCCACTAATTTCACAATTATCCATTGCTTCTCTTGGTCCTAATAATGGACCAGCAGGGTATAATCGTAATGTTTCTTTAATAATAGCTTGAATATAAACTAAATTATTTATGTCTGATTCATCAATTTGTCTATTTTTTCCAATATGATTATCAATTTCTTCTTGTGCTTTTGTTAATATTTTAGGATTATTTAGTAGTAATGAAATGGCCCATGTTAGTGTCCCTGCTGTTGTGTCACTCCCTCCAAGAATAAGTGCCTACACCAAAAAACAACATGTAAATCGGGTGCGGATTTTCGAAAACTCACTAATTTTTATATGAATTTTGTATTTATATTGAAAAATCTATTAAATATCTGAAAATTGTTTGTTGGGAACCCTGGTAACAAAGTAAGCTCTTGTTCCAATGGCCAAAAAAAAAGGAACCTGCGTAAGCTTTATATTGCTCTCCTCGATGAGCGGGAGGGTTAAATTCGTCATATATGATAACATAAATAAATTTTACACAAGATATCATTTTAAAGGTAAATATTCATTTATGATGTTACACAGTTGAAACGATATCCCTGTTGAAAAAGGGGAAAAGGTCAAAATTCCCCCTTAACTGTTGAAAATAAGACAATTATACCCTAATGTTTTGATTTTAGTTTTCAGATATATTGAGAAATTCATTAAATATTTGAAAACTATTTGTTGGGAACCATGGTAATAAAGTAAGCTCTTGTTCCGACAAAAAAGTGGAACATGTCTAAGCTTTGTTGCTCTCATCGGTGAGGGTTCAATCCCCCATATATGATAGCATAAATAAATTTTACACAACATGTATGATGTCACATGGTTAAAACTGTATCCGCGTTGAAAAAAGGAAAAATGTCAAAATTGCCCCTTAACTCTTGAAAATAGGACAATTATACCCTTATGTTTTAATTTTAGTCCAAAGAATTCCTCAAATTGTTCTTGCAACATTACATAACTACAATAATTAATATAGCACAACAACAACTATATACTATACTAATAGTGATTGTTCAAAAAAATGTTTTAAATTCGAATTACTTCGATAAAATACTTTAAACAATATTATACAACGTTAATTTATCGATAACTATATTACGTATAATCAAAATTAGACTTTTTTAAACTCGAGAGCGTACCAGGCAAGTAGACTTGATACTTGTATCAGCATCATATGGAAAATTAGAGAGTCTACCTTCTTCTTCAAGTGTTAACATGACATCGATAAAGTCTTGTACCGCGGAATCAGTAGTACTCTTAGCTTCAATACTTGTACATTTTCTTTTCTCACGATGTTCTTTTAACCATCCTTCAAGTATAAAATCAAGTTCTTTAGCTGTTTTTTTCATGGCTTTTTCATGTCCATTTATATCAAACCAGCCCAAAATTGGAAATGCATCTGATGGTACAAAAATTCCAATTAAATGGAAAAATTGATTTATTGCTTTTTGACATCTCCTAGCTTCATCATCGTTATCACACGTTGCTCCGGCACCAAAATAACGTTTTCCGGCTACCATTCTAACGATAACGTTTAGTGTTAAGTCCTCGAACCACCTTTTGAGCTCTACGAGTATTGGTCTGCGTGTTTAAAGGTGTTAAAGTTAGCTCATACAAAATTTGTAATGTGCATGTTAAACTATAGCATGTTATATCATATGGCCATCGATTTGTTAATTTTGACTTATTCAATTTACTTGACACTAACTTTACCTGTCAGAATTGTTATCGACCCACAATTTGTATAACTCTTGGATCCCGATATCCACTTCGGACACTTGAACATACTTGAGAGTATCAAGTCTTCGATTTGATAAAAGTTCAAACATTGCAATTTTTCTCATCTCGCGCCAAAAAGGGCTATAAGGTGCAAACCCGAAAACCGCATAACCATAGCCCATATGCTTTGCAGCCACAGTTGTGGGCCGGCTGGCTAAGGCCTTGTCATTCAATGTAAAACATTCTTTTGCCATTTCCCAACTACTAACCACAAAGGCTCGGCGAGTACCGAGTCTTAGATTAAATGCTGGCCCATAATTATTGGCCATGGCGCCGAGCGTTCGATATAGAAGTTGCTCGGCGCCACCTAATAAGTGGAGATGGCCGATTATGGGCCAGGCACCGGCTGGCTCAGGAACTTGTTTAGAAGTGGAGTAATTTTTATTTTTTTTGAAAATAAAATATAAGAAAATAAGTACTCCAATGAGTGGTAAATAGGAAGAGGTATCCATATTTTGGATTGAAGATTTTGAGAAATGAAAGAAATTAACTTAATTATAAGGAAAATTTTGAATCAATTTATAGGTTTATTTCAACAACTTTTTTTGAGTTATATAGCATGACGCATTCTCTTAAATCTTGATGGCATGGTGCATGTTATGGTCCTTTTCATTGACTTAATAGAGTATTTGTTTACCATATGTCATGATGTTGACTTTGTTATTTAGAATTATATATGTGCTTATAATATATATATTTAGAACCAATTTGATGTGATCACATCGTTATCTTATTTACTTTTTCTTATCTCGCCTTCAATTATTATATAATATTTTTTTACCCTTTATCCTACTTTTTATTTTATTTTATAATAATTCTACACCATATCCTATTTTTATAAAATGAAATGCAATTATTGCTTCGGTTCCAAAAGGTATAGCAATGACAAAAAATATACAATCTAATCCATCTAAACGTTATATTTATCAAATGAATATAATACGATACATTATGAAATGGTAAGTAATAACCATCCAAATAAAGGCGTATGTAGCCTTTCAGCTACGAATTCATCTGAATCTATAACTTCCAACACAAACTATATATATGTAACAATCTATTAAAATCTTAATAAATATTAGATCTAAGCTCATAATATTAACGCTATAATGAATGAAAATCCTGAATTCGCATGTATCCATACAAGCTGTTAGTAACATAATAACATCACGTGGTAGTCGGTAATGAGGTCAAAAATTCAAAATAATCCACCTCCAAAATCATTCTCGTAAATTACACCTGAAAAGTGGTTGGGGGGGGGGGGGGGGGGGGGGGGGGGGGGGGGGGGGGGGGGG
>JAJONR010014282.1:0-16301 GCA_029582245.1 Solanum etuberosum
GCTCCCTCTCCCCCAAACACAACACCCCCCCCCCCCCATACACACACACACAACCCTCTAGCCCTCCCAACAGACACCCTTTAGCAAAAAAAATATAAATGCCCCCCGCCCTTCACTTTTTTTATTACAATACAAACAATTATCGATTTTCTCTTAATCTCTCTCAAAGATTCAATTTTATTATTTTGCAATGGAAGATTTGAATTATATTGGTGTATTTTGGAGGAGCATTTTTATTCAAACTTCAAGTTTTGGCATCAATTTTCAATTTTTTATTATAATCATATGTTCTTTTACATAGACATTTGGTACATTCGTTGTACTCTATAACCTTGCATTTATTTGTCCGTATTTATTATTTGTCATTTATTCTTGTTAGTTTCATATTTTATTTCAATATTTATATCATGGATTCGTCTAAATAGTTTCGTAGGTAAGAAATTTATCACACAAAAAACAAAAGGTTTTTTTACTTAAAATCATAAAGCTTCTTCTAGTTCTTCTAAATATAAGTTTCCTCTTGTTAGAATTGTTGCGGATGAATTCACGCATGTGAATAAAAATACATTCTCCTGTCCCGATCCTACAGGATTTAATTCGTATACTCCTATTATTGCTGCAGAGGTTTATAAAAGACTTTATGGTAATTGTGAAATGTATTTAGATGAAAAAAGTAGAATTTAACGAAGTAGATTTAGATGATACACCAATTACCATGGTCCGAGTTTTATTACATATATTTGGGATACTTATAATCCTAGTTTTGAAGGTTTTACAAGAAGTATGATAAAAAGAGATATTTTTCAATTTTAAGAAAAATATGGCCAATTTATGCGCACCTATTTTGAAATAATGGATTGCAGAGTTGCTATTACCCTTGACATGGAACGTTGTCGTGATGTTTTGATTATTGAAGTGTTATTGCACATTAGATTGAATATAATTCGTATTTGCAAAGAATGAGTTATCAGTTATAAAATTTGTGAACATAACAAAAATGGTTTTGTTATAGCTACTTCTGTATTGGAAATTTTAGAATTTTTAGCTCTCTATGACAAAGTGGTTAGTATTACTTTAGATAATTCTTTTGCTAATTTAAATACTATTAATTTGCTAGAATCTAGACTTTGTTCAATTAGTAAAGATGTTTTTCATGTTAAATGTGTTGTACATCTATTAAGTTTGGTTGTAGGTGATAGTGTGAAATTATTTGATAGTAGTTGTGATAAAGTTGAAAATGCATTTTTTTTTTCATATGCATAGTAGTAGTAGTAGAATTAATAAGTTTAAAGAACTTTTCAATGCGTGTAAGCTTCCATATAGAAAAGTTCTAAAGCATGTAAAAACTAGATGAAATTCGTTTTATGATACGGTTGATGTTGCGTATACATATAGAAAGCCTATTACTATGCAATTTAATGCTTGTAATGCTTCAATTGATTTTTAACTTAATGATAGTGACTGAGATGAAGTAAATGAACTTAGAAAAAAAATTGATAGCATTTTATGATGCTACTTAAGTTTTTTCTAGAATGTATTATCCTACTTTTTCGGAAATTTTAACACATGTATGTGAGATATCAACTATCTTTGTTGAATATAAAATAAATGAATTATTTAAGGAGGCTATTGTAGCTATGGTGAAAAAACTCAAAAAAAAAACTTTATATTTAACTGCAATTATTTCAAACCCGGAATATGTGGAACATGGTGCAAAATCTTTAGTTGAATGCTTTTATAATAATTTAGATATTCAAACAGATGAAGTACCAGATGTGGTAACATGTCAAAATTGCATTAAATTACATGATAAGAAAATGTATGAGAAATAATTCTCCTTAGATAATGTTGAAAATTCTTAAACTTCTATGCCTCAAATAAATGCCAATGGTATAATGAAACATAAACTTGGTCTTGATTCTTTTAATAAGTATGAATTTATTAAATCTCTTGAATACGATTACGTTAATATTAAGAATGAGAAAGACATACAACAACTGTTGAATTGGTGAAGGGCATGTGGCAATCAATTTCCAAAACATAGTAGGATGGTGAAGGACATGCTAGCAATTCAAGGATCATTAGTGACTTTGAAGGGAGCTTTCAGCACGACAAGATTTCAAATTGGGGATCATAGATATTCGTTAGCAGAAGACAGTTTAGAGATATTGGTGTTGTTTAGAGATTGGACCAACGCCACGTGATGAAATCAATGACTTCCATAATTAAGTAGCCAATATGAAGGTTTATTAGATTCATTCATTTGATGGGATATTGACGATGCATAGGAACTTCAAAACATTCAACAAGCTTTACCAAGACTGGATGTTGATAACTGATATCTTTAGTTGAGATAAAACAAAACTTTAAAGGATCATACAACTTGTAGTATTACATTCAAGGTTTAGTTGAATCAGAACCCTTCCTAGAAGGTGACTGCGTACATTGGGCACTCCACTAATAGATATAAATTGTGATACAAATTTGAATAAATTGAATTGATTTTTTTCATACCTCGAGCCTACACCCTGGACGTGGCCGGCACTCGAGAACCATTCCTGGTCCTCAAGTGACCCCTTGTCCTAGCTGACTACTAAGAGGAAGACTAACTCAAGCATACACAAGCATCAAAAATGAAGAATCATTTAAAATAATTTATTTAAATCTCAAAGTTATCCGAAAATACTAAGTATTAAACAAAAAATTTATGAGTAAAATATCTGAAACTAAATACTACAAGATTGACCAAGATTATCTATCAATGAAGCATCTACTGTATATAAAGATGTCGGGAGAAGACCCATGACACCTCAAAATGCTACTACTAATAAATCATAAAACTAGAGTCCACTGAAAGGAGAGAGGTGTCACCAAAATATGATGAGCAGATGATGTGATATTAATGGAACTCTGTTGATGATCCTAGGTACTTGAATCTGCATCATCAAAAGATGCAGGTCGAATGACATCAGTACATTGAATGTACGAGTATGTAATAGGGGTGAGTAAAATAATGACTGAACTAAAATACTGAAGGTAACTCAACTAAAGAATAATATAAATCATCATGAAAATTATTTAAGCTCTTATTGTAGGAATGCAATAATAGTAATATTGAACTAAAATATATAAATTAAAATATGTTTTACTTTACTTTACAAGGGAGTTTCTCTAACCAACAACCATCACTACGAGCCTCATGACAATACAACGTCATACCCATGTTGCTAGAGCCACCCTATACCTTGTTGGAGTATCAGACTCAACTGAACAGCTGGATCCACTAAAAACCTTCTTGAGACAGGTAAGGAGTCGTCGGCCTTGCGGTACGATCTTATCTACGTTGGTGGCGTAGGTTATGGAGTATGAGTCATCTGAACCTTTACCCCTAATCAGTGCTCAATACTACTCCAAAAATATAAATGTATGGTCTTGTAAAAGTACTATCTGAATTGAGACAATTTCAAGGCCTCTTTAAGAGGTAGCTAAACTTCTCTTTATCAGGTTGAAATACTTTTGTAAACTATTTATGCTCCTCTTTAAAATAGTAGTTATTTTCTCAATATAAAAATAGTACTTTTTTAACCATTTGTGTTCTCCTAAACTCTTCTCAAAAGGTACTTGAAAATATTCTTGAACTCACTTTAAATTCCAGAATCAATGCATGAAAATAAATGCACAAAGGCTTTCAATAAAGTATTATCAATTAGGGTTCATGTGAAATATAACCACGACCAACAACTCAAGGATATCAATATATAAAACATCATAATCTAATAATTAAGAACTCAGGATACAAAATAAGAAACTCAATCATATCTAGAATTTCATGGAAATTGTGGGTTAAATACTGGACTGAACTCTTACTGACAAAATTTAAATGTAGGGAAAGAGGATGAATAAGTCCAACACTATGAATAGTCTTACATACCCTGAAGAAAAAAGTTCTTGAAGAAGTTTGAAGAAGAACTTGATTGGAAAACTTGAAACACTAACTTTTTTCTTCCTTGCAGTTTTCTTGGAGATGAAGAGTAGAGAAGAATCTTGGAACGAAACCTTAGGATTATTGAAGAGAATCTATAACTTGGAGCCTTTAGATCTTGAAAAGTTGGAAAAATCCTTTCTTGGAGTTTTTGATCTTTGGAAAAATGAGAATTGGGGATTTTGAGAGTTGATATACGTATAATGATGGTATTAGGTTGTAATATGGACTTAGGGAATTGATTGAGGGTAAAAGGTCAAGAATACCCTTTTAGGAAAATTAGAGGACCATAAAAATCAAAGAAAATGACCTTTTAATGAATCTCGTTGGCCAAATTAGGGATTTAGAGGTCTCCTCGACAAAAATAGTCGATGGATCACCCAATGGGACCTTAGATCACCCAAATAGACAGAGTCTTAAGTTTTTCGGTATATTTACGCGAGCTCATTCAGCGATTCGCCAACCCATTCGGCGGATCGTTAATTCGGCAGGTGAGTTCGCCTAATTTCCCAGCTGGATATCTTCTAGTAAAATGACCATAACTTTTTACTACAAATTCGAAATAAGCCAAATTGTGTGGCGTTAGAAAGAAGACACATAGGCCTTTTATTTGATAGGTAATAATCCAACTAATTAATTATAAGCTAAAAGACATGGTCGTTTGAAGTTGACCGTTATAAACTCATGTGAGAACTTAGCCGATATAAATGCTTTGAACTTGGCTTGGATTTTGAGGTCCCTTATGACCCTAGATAACTTTAGATACCCTTTATATACTTGGTAAAGGACCTTAAAATGCATGAGAATATAGGACATCACCCGGTTCAAGATCATATACTTACTGCGAATGATTCAGATTTTAAGTTTAGAGTTGGGAGGTGTTACAGAATTATTCAAGTCTTAGCTTAGAAATTTTTGGGGTGTTACAATATCTTTCCCTTGGGATCATTCATCCTCTAATGATGGTTGAACTGATCACGAAAGGAAAGGAGCTACTCTTACTATCTTTTTAACTTCGGAACCTTCCTACTAACATAGTCGTAACTGATTCATACTAGGAGTTTGGAACTGTCTATGGCACATAAGTCATGAACAATATGGGTTTGAATATAGTCACTCTCTATCTGAAGTTATTTGACATAAAACAAGGATATATGGGCACAATGTAAGAACATGGATACTATATCTTAAGTAATACAACTACTAGCATTCAAGCCTAACAACACTCTAAACCATGCCCTCCTTTCTGAATACCACACCTAATGAACTTCAACTCGTAACTCCTATACGGGTATATAACTACTCTTACCAAGGTCTAAGTCGAATTGACTGTTTTTACTATGTTCAAGCCTTACTCTAAAAACAAGGTGCTGAACATAAGGTGATTATACTAATCTAAATCAGAAGATTAGGGTTCAATACCTCTATAGGAAATCTCATCTCAAGAATACTACTCCTTACCACCATATTCAACAGAACTTTGAGTCTTAATCAAGAAACATATATTCATTATGCATTCATCCACATGTTATCAACACCACTTTCAAGCCTCGAACTATAACCACTCTATGGACTCGTACTAACCAATCTTTATAAGAGTTTATCATTCTCTTGTCATCTCTACAAGTGGAAATTTCACGCATTACTTCCAAGAACAAACTAACTACTCTCATCTAACTATTACACAGTAAAACTTCGTCTCATCCTTCCCCCCTCCCTTTTATAACCTTACATAGAATAACCACACCACCACTACCATAATAAGAAGTATCAACCTTCTCCCTCTATCATCACTCAACTAATATTATTGTAACACCTCAGATTCGAGAAGATGGGGGAAAATGCAGCTTTTCAGAAAATTGGAGTCAGTACCAACGAAACCACCCACAGACTGTAGGTAGAAACACAGACCGTAGGTAGGGCCGTGGTTGGCCAGTTCAAGTTTGCATAAGAGTCAAGGTTCCATTACTTAGCAAAGGTTAACCAGGACGATTCGTCATTCAATGCACGAGCTGTATGTAGGTTTCGTAGGTGAATCTCAGACTTAGAGGAATTTCAGGATAGAAAGATGAGACCTATGGCCGTGGTCCACAGTCCATCGATTGACCCAAGGTCCGTAAATAGGGTTCCGTCGTTGGGGTCCAAGATTCAGTGGTCTCTAATCCAACCCTCGACCAACCAGTATGGTCCGTGGTTGGACCTACGGGCCGTAAGTCTGGCCGTAGGTGAGGGTCAGCAGCTATTTAGAGCAAAATGACTTTTGGGTCAACTTCAAAGGGTCATATCTTTTAGCTTAAAATACATAATTTGCCCCATGACCTATCAAAATAAAGATAATTGAATCCTCTTTCCAACGCCACCGAGTTTGCTAAAATCCAAGCTCAGAGTAAAAAGTTATGTTCGTTTTACTGAAGCCTTATCAAACAGAGCACAAACCACGACCCAGTTGACGGGTCGTGGTTCAAATGACGGGCAGTCAGTCCCGTAGTAAATGGCACTTCATCATTTTTAAGTATGGGTCATTTTGGTCTTTTTTCCTATGCATTGGGCACTTAAACTATGTCGTTTGATGCCTAAACTATGTCGTTTTACTCAGTCTAAGCCTAATAATCTAGTCAGACATACCCAGAACTCTCATTCTCCAAAAATCATCCAAGTTAGAACGGAAATAAGAGAAAAAGGTGCCAATTTCTTTCAAGAACAAGCAGAAGCATTCTTCAAAGTTCACCCCTAAAATCCAAAGGATTTCTCCGTAGATTTCGTCACCAGGTATGTGGGATTTCACTAGTAGGTTCCTTTCATCCACTAAGTCCCTAGAATTCAGTCAGTTCATTGATTCCACATAACTTGTTTAGACCTAGGGTTTGTAAAATCTGGGGAATCGTGGTGATTTCAGCTACTTTAGTATCCATAGTCTAAATAACATATTTTCTTGGAAACGCTGCTTAATTCCTTGTATAAAAATCAGAACCCTAGTTTGTGTAAATTCTCTTAGTTCATGAATTATACTTGCTAGGTTAGTTAAAAAGAAATTCATGCTCCATATTTCGAATGTCACATTCTCAGTATATAAATGTTGCATTCTAAGTTAGCATGTCAGTATTTTGAGCTATTCAGTATTTAGTGCATTTTAGCTTCATATGTATTCAGTTGGGAGTAGACTTAGCACCGAGTTGGACTAGGGTTCAGCGTACCCTCATAGTCCCAAAACTACGTGCCCGCGTAGGTTTATAAGTCCCCTCTGTTGGGCATCAGTTTTAGTGATCACGCCAGTCATGCCTCTATACCCTTGGCAAGGTATATTGGTTCCTCTTAATGGGGTGTATACATCGGACTCCACGTTTAGCTCATGTGGTTTATGTCAGTTATTAGTAGCTCCCACAGTCAGACTCTTTGTGCATTGACCAGGTTTTCAGCATTTACATCAGTATACAGTTCAGCATGTTATCTTCATGATTAGTACTTGGTCATTGCATTCAGTTCAGTTTTTAGTTATACTTCAGTAAATATCTTTATACTTGTTCAGATTATATCATTGCCCAATTACGCATTGTTCAGCGTATACATTTTGTTCAACTTATCATATTTATATCTTGCATGCTCTATACATTCCAAATACTGACGTATACTTTGCATTACATCATTTCATGATGTAGGTTCAGGCACGCAGCATCCAGGTCATGCTTAGATCGGTTCTCGGTCCGCATTCAACAGCTTATGTGGTGAGTCCTCATACTTTGAGGACAATAGACATGCTTTCTATTTTAGTCTTTATTTCCAGTTTTCAGTTTTGTTAGAGTTAGTTGGGGGCATGTCCTAGCAACTCAATTCAATAGAGGCTTTTCAGACATAGTAGTAGATTCAGCTCGAGTTGTTAAGTGTGGGGTCAGTCAATATTAAACTCTTATTTTATTTCACATATATACAGACTATTTGGGTTTTACCCTATTTTCAGATATCCATTGTTTTAGCTTCTACATAGTATATGTTTTACTCAGTATCTTTTATGGTATGCTTGATATATGCCAGACTCAGGGTTAGCTTTGGGTCAATCGTGATCATAGGTCCCGTGTTACGTCTAGAGGGTAGCCTCGGGGCGTGAAAATTATCAACATCATTATCAGCATTAAAAGGATCACTGAGGGAGCTCAGAGGGAAAGATTATAAGCACGATTCATTCGAGAAATCTGATATAAGAATATGAATAACGTAACAATATGTTTCCATCCATTGAAAGTGAATCATGAATTCGCAAGATTGAGCATATTATGTGACATGAGTGCTTATTTGAATAGGTTCATATCATAAGGAGGAAATCCACAACTTCATGGAGTAAGATTGAGATCAATGAGACTAAGGCTTTGCACCTCATTCTGGGAATTGAGCATAGATGTAAATCTATCTAAAGTGTTTGAGCATAGATGTAAATCTGTCTGAAGTGTTTGAGCATAGGTCATGAACACAAATTCTGATGTTAGAGGCATCAATCGGGTATTGTAATGACTGAACTTTGAGAAATACGCTAGATTATGAATGAATTTCTATATTGTCAAAACTCTTTTTGAACACATCATTATTTGGTTATCCAGACTTTACTTTGTTTCTCATTTTATCATCTCCCCCTTAGGTCTAAAGCTGACACTCTAAATCTATGGATCTATTCTATCATCTCTAAACTAGTCTATATTATATTTACTCTAATACTCGAGGAATGCTACTCCCATTGCTACTAAACTTTCCACGTGCAGGCACTAAGATTCCTTCTAAGTCTTCTTTCTGAGAAGCTTCTATTAACCTCTTCTCTCTTCTATAGAAGTCTTTCAATAATCGTTACCTACATTCGCTTATCAAGCCGCTTAATCTAACTCTTAATAGTCTAACTTCTCCTTCTTTGTCCACTAACATCGTCCTTCTAATTTCATATCTACCTAATTGGATGAAACTTGAAATATATTTAAGAGACTTATCACTGGCTATATATGATTTCTTCGACCAAACTCTTCAGGGTAATAAATAATGCTTACATCAGCCCTCCTCCATAATGATAACTGAAATATACTATCTAGGCACACATAGAAAATAATAAACTTAATTAGAACCTTGGCTGACTACATACGATCTCGGGTACACCTCTTAACGCTCTTGTTAATCTAATGACTTTGCCACACTTCATTGCTCTCATCTAAGATTCATAATACCACACTTATACAACTCACATTTATCAAAAAGTAACACCTTGAATCCTCACCTAATTTATGTCAAGCCTACTAGATCAGATCTCAAAACTAACATCATCACCCTCATGTTGCCATCCTTTCTATCACGACACTCATCTCAAATTCAAGCTTAGTGCCTAGTATGAAACACATATATCAATATAATTACTCACATACTATACTAACTTACAAACACTAGATAAAATTAGAAAACACACACCCACTAAGATCTCATGACAAGTAGTCAATCCTTATCTCCTTGTTTACCTATTTACTGATTACCGTCACATTCCCTTTCACAACTTAGGTACTATTTATCCTTTCATTATACATCATTGCCTAATTAATTCTATAACCCTATGAATACCATGGGGCTCTCCCTTAAAAGATAACAAGCCTAGACTGGGTTTATCACCTCATGCATACTTCGCTCTTTTATTCAACACCTATACTTGGCCTTCACTAACATAATGTTACATTGACATAAATTCTCTTCTGGTTAAAGTATACTCTAACTCATCCTGATTAGTAACTATTCCTCTACCTTCTATCATGAAATCCACAAAAACTTATAATTTTTTAGTCTACATATAAAGAAAACTCCTCACCAACTGTACACTTTACTCAAAAACTATCCCCATTTCATAGGTTACTACACCTTGAAATGAATACTTCTAACTTTGGACACTTTCACTATTGCCGCTTATAACATCGTAACTCAAACTACATTTTCGGGTGAAAATACTAACAAGCTCTAAAAGATACTTCCCTCATAAAGGGTCTCACCTGAAACAATGTTTAGAGAAGAGAGTCTACGAATACATCACGTTTATAGCTCGAACGCATGATTCATATGAATAAGAATGCCTTGTTTCGAATCCTAACACTTAAGCTCACTCACGGGCTTCTCTCAAGACCCTCTACAGTCTTATAACTTTCTGAAGACTTTTGTTGAGAGTAACTCTTTGATAAAGATTTGGGCTTTGGTTTTCAACCAACTTGAGTATGAGGGGTAGTCAAATGGACTTGAGAAACACATAAGTTTGAATAAGTTCCTTATGGAACATTTCTATTGCACTATTTAGAGTATGAAATAAGTGAAAATTTTCTTAAATGTCTATAGTCCCTCATTTATAGAAGTGGGTCCCTCACAACCATAAATAAGATCCTATTAACATGGCTTCATAGACACCCTAGGACACTTAAATCCTAGATCAGAGACCAAGTTTTTTATACCCTGAGCCTATACCTGGGATGTGGACGGCACTCGAGAACCATTATTGTCATGAACTAAGCCTACACCCAAGACCGACACTTGAGAATCATTGTTGGCCCCCAAGCGGACCCTCATCCTGGCTGACTACAAGCAGAAGACTAACTCATTCATACACAAGCATCAAAATGAAAGAAATGCTACATCACTAGTGTAATAAATCTCAAAACTCTCTGAATATACTAAGTATGAAACATAAGTTTTAAATAAAATATCTAAAACTGAAAGACTCTCAAAAACTATCTATCTATGAAGCCTCTACTATACAAAGATGAGTGTTAGGACAAGACCCACGACTCCTCAAAAGAACTACTACTAATAACTTATAAAACTGGAGTTCTTTGGAAGATAGGAGGTCTTACTCAAAAGCTAACGAGCGGATGAAGTGATCTCAACGAACTCTTGTTGAAGATCCTAAGAACATTTATCTGCATAATTAAAATATGTAGGTTGAATGACGTCAGTACATTGAATGTACGAGTATGTAATATAGCTGAATAAAAAATAATTAAATGAAGGGATTGCAATACATATAGATATATACTCAACTGAATGTAAAGAAATAAAGAAGTGAAATCATTAAAACTTTACAAAAATACTTACTTATCTCTGAACTCAACATATTAACTGATATAATAAAAATACACTTTTAACTATTTGGAAGATTCTCTAACCGACAACCAACACTATAAGCTACGCGAGGATACAGCGTTTCACCCACGCGACCAGAACTATCCTATACCGTGTCGGGGTATAGAACCTCTCAACTAAATAGATCCACTAACCAATAAGAATTCATCTAAAAAGTATAATCTTCTATCCATGTTGGAAAGACATGGTTTATAAGAACTTTGAGTTGTATAAAATCATCCCCATATCAGTGCTCAATACTACTCCTAATAATATATATACTCATGCTCAAATGTATAAAAATACTTTTTCTCTGGTTTGAGATAATTTCTCAAACTATCCTTTTAATAGAGGTAAGTGCTTCGAAATAAATCCGAACTCGTTGCTCATTTAGAAAACAGGGTTTCTCTTTGCTCAATGTAAAAATACTCTCTCTCTCTTCATGTAAAAATCAAACATTTGGGAAATACTTAGTTCCCTTATACTCTTACTCAAATCTTGGTTAACTCTTTCTCAAACTCCTCTTTACTTTCTCAAAAACTCAGTATGGTGGCTTTAGAAGATTCTAAAAATTTATAACTCAAAATAAGGTTCATGCTGAAATATAGACATGACCAAATTAACACAAGGATCTCAATAAAAATAATGAAAAATTCAATACTCAGAACTCAACTATACTACTCATCTCAAGAGTACTCAATTAATAGGGTTCATGCTGAAATATAGACATGAAGGAATCAACACAAGAATCTCAATACACAACATATAGAAATTCAATAAATAGGAATAGAATTTCAAAAAGAATCAGGAACTCAAGAACTCAATATCAACTCATCTCAAGAATACTCAAATCGAGGAATATAACCTTAAATTACTCTTTTACTGATTTGAAAGTAGATGAAGGGCATGAGGATGAACTAGTCCAATACTATGATAGCCTTACATACCTGAAAGAACAAGGTTCTTGAAGAATCTTTAAGAAGAACTTGATTAGAAGCCTTGAAACCCTAGCTTGAAGGAGAACAATAAATCCTTTCTTGAAATTTTTTAATTAGTTTCTTGAAATCTCTATGACCAAGAATTATGATTTTCATTAATGATTCATAATTTTATGAGGAAATTTGAGTTGAAAATTGAAATTCCTTGAGAAGGTCTTACCTTTAAGAAGACTCTTAAAAAAGATTGAAAGAATCTTGAATGGAAGTCCTATGCTTTCATTTTTCCTTAGGGTATTTCCTTAGGATTTGAAAGAGAAGAGAATGAGGGATTAAGAGATGAAAATATGATTGTTTGGGACTTTATTTAGTCAAAAAATTATTCTAGGGTTTTCTTAGAGGTAAAAAGATAAAAACGACCCTTTTTAATATTTTTCCGTCGGCTAATTCGTCATTGCACTGTATCTGGTTACTAAAATGGTAATAACTTTTACTCAAACTCAAATTATTGCAAAATTTGTGGCTTTGGAAAGATGATTCAAATACCTTTACTTTGATAGGTTATGGGCAACGCAACTCTTTAAATTCTAAAAAATATGGTTATTTGAAGTTGACCCAAATAGAATCTTACATCAAAACTTAATCGGTAAGGAAACTTTCAACTTAACTTTGTGCTAAGAGATTCTAATGACCTAAACTGATATCCAAAATCATTCTCACACTAAAGAATTTACCTTTACACATACGGGTAATTTAAGAATCACCTGGTACAACCTAAATGTAAATGAAGAATAGTTCGGGTCTTAACTTAGAAATTTTTGGGGTGTTACGGTATCACCCCTTTGGGATCATTCGGCCTCTAATGATGGTTAAACTGAGGATGGGATGGAAAGGAGTTACTTTTACTATCTTTCTGACTTCTGAACTTTCCTACTAACATAGGCGGAACTGATTCATAGTAAGAGTTTGGAATTGGACTCGAGCACGTTTGGCACGAAGCTCACATAAGATTTCAAGATACATGCCAGGACATGAAACAAGAGTATCTAGGCACAAAGTAAGAATAGGAATACTATGCTTTGAGGGATAAACTGATAGCTTTCAAGTTTAGCAACACTTTTCATCTTGCTCTTTAGAAATAATACTCTTCATCACCATCTCTAACACAACTAGAAAAACAAGGATCACTGAAAAAGCTTAGAGCGAAAGATCATATGCACGATTCATTCGAGAAATCTAATATAAGAATATGCATAACTTAACATTATGTTTCTAGTCATTGAGAGTAAATCATGATTTCGCGAGACTGAGCATACTATGAGACACGAGTGCTTATATGAATAGTTCATATCATGAGGTTGATATCTATAACTTTATGGAATAAGATTGAGATTAATGGGCTAAAGTCTTTACCTCTCATTCTTGGAGTTAACTTTGATATTCTAATGAGTGAACTTTGAGGAATATGCTATAATATGAATGGATTGATATAACACTATAACTCTTTTTGAACACATCACTATCTGATTCTTAACACTTGACTTGGTTTCTCATCTTATCATCTCCCCTTTAGGTCTAAAGTTGATACTTTAAAGCTATGGATCTATTCCATCTTTTCTAAACTAGTCTATATTCAATTTACTCTAATACTCGGGAACTACTACTCTCAGTGCTACTAAACTCTCCATGCGCATGCACTAAGATTCCTTGTAAGGCTTCTTTCTGAGATGCTTCACTTAACATCTTCCTGCTTCTATAGAAGTCGTTCGATAATGGTTCGCCGCATTGACTGTATATGATCCCCTCAACCAAACTCATAAGGATAATAAATAATGCTTACATCAGTCGGCCCTACATTAACAACTCAACTATACTATCTAGGCACACATGAAAAAATCATAAACTTAATTGGAACCTCGTCTGACTACATAACATCTCGGGTATACCTCTTAATGCTCTTGTTAATCTAGTTACTTAGCCGCACTTTATTGCTCTCATCTAAGAGTCGGAATCCCACACTTGTACCACTCACATTCATTGGAACTAACATCTTAATTCCTCGCCTACTTTATGTTAAATTACCATATCAAATCTCAAAACTAACATCATCACCCTCATGTTAGCATCTTCTTTTTATCACGACACTCATCTCAAATTCAAGCTTAGTGTCTAGTACTAAACACGAATATCAATATAGTTACTCACAAACTATACTAACTATAATTACTAGATAAAATTAAGAAACACTCACCCACTAAGACCTCATGACAAGTAGTTAATCTTTATCTCACAACCTACCTATTTATAGCTTACCATCACATTTCCTTTCACAACTTAAGTACTATTTATCCGTTCACTATACATCATTGCCTAATTAGTTCTATAACCCTTTGAATATCATGGGTTCTCCCTTAAAATCATAAGTATATCTTAGATCCATCACCTCATGAATACTCTGTTCATCTATTCAACACCTATACCTGGTCTTCACTAACACAATGGCACATCAACATAGACTCATTTCTTGTTAAAGTTCAATCTTAACTCATCTTAACTAGTAACTATTCATCTACCTTCTATCATAAAATCCATATAAAATTATTACTCCTTAGCCTAAACATAAGGAGAACTCCTCATTAATGATTTACTGGGTACATGACTACAACTATACACTTTACTCAATAACTATTCTCATTTCTTAGGTTAGTACACCTCTAAATGCATACTTCTAACTGTGGGCACTTTTATTACTACTGCTTATAACATCATAACCCCTACTATCTTTTCGGGTGAAAATGCTACCCAAGCTCTAAAACATACTTCCCTTTTAAAGGGTATAACCTGAAACAAGGTTTAGAGAAGAGAGTCTGGGAGTACATCTCACTTTTATCTTTAATTCACGATTCATATGAATTAAGAGTGCATTTTTTCGAATCTCAATACTTAATCTCACTCACGGGCTTCTCTCAAGCCCCTATGTTGTCTCATGACTTTGTCAAAGACTTTTGTTGAGAGTAATTCATCGATAAGGATATGTACTTTACTTTTCAACCACCTTGAGTATGAGGGGTAGTCGAATGGATCTGAGAAACCCACGAATTAGAATAAGTTCCTTATGACATAGTTCTATTTCACGATTTAGAGTACGAAAGAAGGAAAACTTTTCTTAAATGTTTGTGGTCCCTCATTTATAAAAGTGAGGCCCTCACAACCATAAATAAGATTCTACTGACATGACTTCATAGACACCCTAGGAAACTTGAACTTTATGCTCTAATATCAAATTTGTCACGACCCAAGCCTACACCCTTGACGTGGCCGGCACTCGAGAACTATTGCTGGCCCCCAAGAAGACCCTCATCCTGGCTGACTACAAGCGGAAGACTAACTCAAGCATACACAAGCATTAAACTGAAATAAATGTTACATTAACAGTGTAATAAATCTCAAAACTCTCTGAATATACTGAGTATGAAACATAAGTTTTAAATAAAATATCTAAAACTGAAAGACTCTCCAAAACGGTCTATCTATGAAGCCTCTACTATATAAAGATGAGTTTTCGGACAAGACCTATGACTCCTCAAAAGAAATACTACTAACAACTCATAAATTTAGAGTCCTCCAAAAGATAGGAGGTCTTACTCAAATGCTGACAAGCGGATAAAGTGATCTCAATGAACTCTTGTTGAGGATCCTAAGAACCTTTGTTTGCATAATTAATAAAATATACAGGTCGAATGACATCAACACATTGAATGTACGAATATGAAATATAGCGGAATAACAAGTAACTTAATGAAAGGATTGGAATATATATATATATATATATATATATATACACACACAATTGAATGTAAAGAAATAAAAAAGTGAAATCATTACAACTTTACAAAAAATACTTACTCATCTCTAACTCAACATATTAAGTGATATAACAAAAATACACTTTTAACTCTATTTGAGAGATTCTCTAATTGACAACCATCACTATGAGCTGTGTGATAATACAACGTCTCTTCCATCCTTTTGAAACTATCTTCTACCATCCCGGGGTATAGAACCTCTCAACTAAGTGGATCCACTAAGCAATAAGGATTCATCTAAAAAGTCTGATCATGTACCCATGTTGGCAAGACATGGTTTATGTGGATTTTGAGTTGTCTGAACTTATCCAATATCAGTGCTCAATACTACTCCCAATAATATATATATATATATATATATATATATATATATATATATATACTCATAATCAAATGTAC
>JAJONR010014283.1:0-10317 GCA_029582245.1 Solanum etuberosum
ATATATAATTTTGATTTATAGTAATATTTTTTTATAATTTTTAAACACATAACATACGAAAAAGAAAAGTAAAATAAATAAATTAAAAGCGGAAGATATATGTGAAAAAAATTATTCAAGTTGGCCCTTCTTTTTACTACAAACTACAAAATTAGTGCATGTGCAGAAGCTTTATTTTAAGAGTAAATTCTAGGTTTAGCAAACATGAAAATTATATTTATATGTTATAGCTATAGTTTGTATAATTGCGCTCCATAGCAAACATTATATTTGCTATGGAGCATCAGAATTGTATAAATCGCTGGCAGGAGCACCAGATTTGTATTTTTGGTATTTTATGATTTAATGTCAATGTGCTTTAATGCCTATGCTTATACTATTTTCAATTTGGACAAAAATATCCTCCCAATGTATAGTGTTTTTTTACAAAAAGTGGACCTATCATTGATGTATTGAAGGATGCTTTGGTAAGTTTCCTGTGATGAATCGTTATGTTTGTTTATTTTTTTAATCTTTTACTACATTAAATAAATTGTATAAAATATTAAAAAGCGTGTTAATTAATAACTTAAAATATTTGAAAGATATAAAAATATATAAAAAAAATTGATTGAATTTTCAAATTCTATTGGCGGTACATAAATTGAGACAAATAAAATAATATATACTATTTAAAAAATACGTAAAAAGTACTATAAATTACAATAAATAACATCTAAAAGTATTTCAAAGATAAAAAATATTCGATTGAATCTCGAAATTTTATTAGTACCACATAAATTGAGAAAAAAGAAATAACGTCTATTATTTGAAATTTGTGCAAAAGGTACAACAAATCATACAATAATAATTAACAATTTAAAATTAGTATTATAGTTTGATTAAATATCTAATTCTATCTATGTTACATCAGTTTAAAATATATATATATATATATATATATATTATTGGACCCGTGTTAGTACAAGCTCCAATATTTAGTTACAATATAAATCGGAAAATAATTATACATAATATATCAATTTTATACAAATATAAACTAAATAGAATAATAAACTCAAAATATAAATTAGGTAGCATTAGAATTTTCTCATAGAGCCTAATTTTCCTTTTTAAGGGAAAAAAGAAAGAAAGTAAAGCTTCTCTATTTTTTCTTATTGGCTATACAGCAACTCCAACTAAATTTAAAGGCATCATTATAGAATTTCATACCCAATTTGTTTAGAATTGATTAACAATTCCCTCAATCCAGATCGGTGAAGATAAGTATGTAGAATCCAACTTCACACATCTCAATAAACGGTGTCGTCATCTGTCTTGATCGCTTTACTTATAAATCATTTCATCACTTCTCTTTGGAAAAATAGAAACTATATTCATTTCTCTGTTTCTCGTTATATAATTTCATTCTCAAACGGAAATCCAATATGCAGCGAAGTGCAGAACGAATCACCACCATCTCAGCCCATCTTAACCCTTCTCCTTCTTCTCACCAGGTTTCTTCTGCTTCTTTTTTTTTATTATTTTAAAACAATTGATCAAGTACTACTTTATTCTTACTCTTATATTGATCGGTGATGTTTTGTCATTTGGGGCTCAAGATGGAGGGATTGAGCCAAGCTAATTGCAGGGCGAAAGGGGGTTCTCCGGGATTCAAAGTTGCGATCTTGGGTGCTGCAGGAGGTATTGGTCAACCACTTGCAATGCTTATGAAGATGAATCCCTTGGTTTCGGTTCTGCATCTTTATGATGTTGCAAATACCCCTGGTGTAACTGCTGATATTAGCCACATGGACACTGGTGCTGTGGTAATTTTTCTAAGGAATTACTGAATTTTTAAGCATATACTAGTATGTATTCTATTATTATTTTAATGTGAAAGCTTTACTTTGAATGGAGCTGCAAAATTGGAGCAGTAATGAAAAACAGAGCTGTCAAGTTAGATCACAGCTATTGGAGTGTTATGTGATAGATAGATAGATAGATACAACCTATAGATAAGTAAAAATGTAGTTTTTATTGAGTAGTTGTAAAACCTTCACTGTTATTGATAGTGAATGGGGGCGTCAAAGGCCCAACATATCCACAAAATGAGTTTGCAGAAATGTGAGTATTAAGATGGATGTATGGCTAGCTTGCACAAGATGAGAGATGATCGCATCCAACATAAAGCGGAATTTAACACACGTAGATGACAAAATGATAGGTGGTCTCTTATGATGTTTAGATGTTATTTATAGATTTCTAGATGTATCGGTTTGTAGGTATTGACAATATGATTATGGAAGATCATAAAATGATGCGAGGTAGGCAAGTCTTATGGAAGGAAATATCTCATAAGACGGTCAATCTTTCGAAATGAATTGCACTTATTTAAGAATAGAGCACATCAAGGTAAAGAATGCATAAAGGCAATAAGGACAAGTTGGGATATTGTTTAATGGTAAGGCTTACACTTATATTAGATCCTTTGTCTATGAGATTCTTTTTTCTGGGTGAAGACTTGTTTGTAAGAAACTTCTTCTTCTGGCTTGAGATGAATTTAAATGTGAAACATGGTCAGTGGGGATTAGCATAGCCTAATCCCAACTTGTTAGGGACTGAGGCATAGTAGTTGTTGTCTTAAAGACTTGTATGTCCATGTAGGAAAATAGTTTTGAACTTTTAGTTTTTGCCTTGAAAGCAAACTATATAGTATTGGAATGTAATGTACCTGAATAGAGAGGAAAGAACAAGAGATTCATAAAGCCGATCTCCACTAATATGGGGTAGAGGTTTAGTTGATTGACTGGGTTTAAAGCCGACCGACCAGCCTAGTGCATCTACCAGAACTGTCATTTCAAAGTCATGTAAGGAGGATTACTATGAAATTTACTAAAGGGTCCGATGTATATAGTACTCATAAATTCATTGCTGAATATATACTGAAAAGTTGAATTATCTGTTGAGATGTTAGAAGAAAAAGAAAAGTAGCACAACAAACTGGAAATTGGTTGCATTTGACAACATTGGAATGGTTACATTGATGCTAGTATGCCAATAAGAGGGGTGTTCACTCGTGAAATTTTTGTCCACAATTCTTCTTTCGGGGGCATTTAGACCCTACCTCAAACTGAGGTGAGACCAAACTTTGCCTTTTGCAACTCTGCTCTACATTGCAAGTTGATGATTGCTTAGTGCTGAGACAGCCCATACTATGACGTCGTGTACGTTCTAGCTATGACTTTGATCAGTGTTGTTCTTTTGTCTTTTAGTAATTAACTTGAGTTTCTCGACTTCCAGGTTCGTGGTTTTCTAGGACCTCAACAATTAGAAGATGCTCTCACTGGCATGGACCTTGTAGTAATCCCTGCTGGTGTTCCTAGAAAACCAGGCATGACAAGAGATGATCTTTTCAACATAAATGCAGGAATTGTGAAGACTTTATGTGAAGGAATTGCCAAGTGCTGTCCTAAGGCCATTGTCAACATAATTAGTAATCCTGTAAACTCTACAGTACCAATTGCTGCAGAGGTTTTCAAGATGGCTGGCACCTTTGATCCCAGGAGACTTTTAGGTGTCACTATGCTTGATGTCGTCAGAGCCAATACTTTTGTGGTATGCATAACTTTCTGAACTGATTCTCTTGTGATTTTCCCTCCTCCGCTTCCCTTTGAACAGAACAGCTACTCAATGTTTAAAAAGCTAGAAGCCTATAAACAAGTGCTTTTCTTGACCGACTATTTGGGGGAAAGATTGATTGGACAATGTTACAAGCTCCATCGAGAAAATCCTTTTTGGTCTGTCCCAAAATTAGGTCCAAATTTTTGAATGAAAAATTCATCCACTATTCATTTTCTCTAAATATCGTACTAGCTCAGCTGTTAATGTTCACCCTTTTATCCTTTTAAATAAGACTTGGTGAAACCTGACATCTACTGTAGACTAATTTTTCTTGAAAATACATTTTAATTTCTTCTTTACTCTGTATATCCATGTTAGGACAAAGCTATAGAATTTGGTGGAGTACTATTGTGTTTTAGTCTTTAGTATTTTGACCTAATTCATTTTAAAGAGCATGTACCATTGCTGGCTGTTACTTTTTATGCTTCACAGACCTGTTGCACTATTAACCTTGTGTACAAGTATAAATAGATTACAAGGACCCGAGGTGAATGCCACATCCTTCTGATTAGTTTGTGGAACTGAGGCCAGCTATCAGCCATCTAATCCTGGTTTATTTTGGGAGATATACACATGACCTTTGCTGAACATTATATTGGCATATAATCAAGAACATTAAAAGTGAAATGGATGATTTTTTGTGTATCAACTGAATGCTCTTTGAGTTGTTCTTTGGCATTTTATGTCGAGTTTCTGCTTGGTCTAATCTCCTTCATGTTATGAAGGCTGAAGTTTTGGGGCTTGATCCTAGGGAAGTGGATGTTCCAGTTGTCGGGGGCCATGCTGGTGTTACAATTCTACCTCTTCTTTCCCAGGTTTGGTAAACTTAGTTCAAACTGAGTATAGCTTGTTCATGGGATCTTACTAACCTCGGATTTCTTTTTCACTTGTTCAATGGAATTCAGATTAAGCCTCCTTGTTCTTTTACCCCAGCGGAAACTGAATATTTAACATCTCGTATACAAAATGGTGGAACTGAGGTTGTCGAGGTAAGATGAAATTGAAGACTTGTTAAATGAGTTGTTTGGCTGTTATATTGAAATAGTTGTGGTGCCTGGACGACGGGCGTTGCTTTTCCCTTTCTGTTTTTTGTTTCCAAAGGCCTTGTTGAATAATGTCTTTGTTGTGTATATTTGACTTACCATAGACTACATGCTTAAAGAGGTTCGTTGACTTCAGATCTTCCTTAAAAAGTTGCCCCGATGCTTTCCAGCAGTCGGAGAATACTATTTCCTGATTTATCTCATATTGGATGTTTAGCCTGTCGTCTCCTAAATCATATTTTTGCCCATATTGTCTTTTCCATGATTGACAAAATCAGTTTCTGAGAAACTTCATCCTTTCAAATAATGGTTAGGCATGTGTTATATGACATTGCACGTTTAGATGTCACAATCACAACCTATAGGGGTTTCAGTCCTTACTATATGATTTTATTACTCTCCCTTCCTCCTTCCTCCCGCAACAGTAATATAGTGGCACGGGACAGTCCTTATCTTCTACTTCTAATATGCAGTACTAGCCTGTCAAGCATCATGCCGCAACTCCATTGCCATAAGCTGCTGTCTCTCTCCTGGATTGAATCATCTTTCTCCATCATCCTACCTTTTCTTGTTACTCTTCTCTTGTAAACAAACAAATTTCTGGATTGTGTATATCATGGTTTATTTGGACCAGAAATTTACTGACTAAGCTAGCTCAATTGTTGAATTCATTTGTTGTTGAATGGACATGATGCTCTTTTTTGTAGGCAAAAGCTGGTGCTGGTTCGGCAACTCTCTCTATGGTTAGAACTCTTTATCTCAATTTTCTCTTACATTGCTGTTTAGAGTTCAAATCATCCACATCAATGCTGAATGACAAGTCTTTCCTAACTTTTCAGGCATATGCTGCGGTTAAATTTGCTGATGCATGTTTGCATGGATTGAGAGGAGATGCTGCTATTATTCAATGTGCCTTTGTGTCTTCCCAGGCATGTATTTTAAACATTCTCATGCCAAAGTTCCTCTGCAGCTTGTATATGTTAACATCACATAACTTTATTCTGGAACATTGACAACTTGGGGGGGTTCATGACAGTTAGTAGTGGTGGTTAATCGTCTTTGTAGGTGACTGAACTTCCATTTTTCGCATCAAAAGTACGGCTTGGGCGTAGCGGAGTTGAAGAGATATTCCCCCTTGGTCCCCTAAATGAATACGAGAGGTTAATGTTCTGATCAATTACCCCTTGAAATCACTGTCATGTTCATTGTGAAAATACTGGTCAGATTTTTCTCAATATACTAAATTTCGCAGGACTGGGCTTGAGAAGGCAAAGAAAGAGCTGGCAACAAGTATTCAGAAGGGCGTCAGCTTTGTAAAGAAATGAGCAGACAGCTAAATGACTTCCAAAAGATGCTTTTCTTTTTTTGTTGGCCATACATCTCAAATCTTCAGTTTCAGAAAAATAAGCTAAGTTTCTTTGTTGTATTGAAGGCAAATCTTGTTCTACTTTCTACAGATATGCCTTAGTGCAGAAAAGAAATGTAGTATCTGGTCATGTAGAACTACAAACTTGCAAAGTATTACTCCCTCTAGTCCATAATAATTGAATTTTTGAGCCTCTTCGATGTTTAAGAGAGTTGTTGGAAATTTCTTCTATTTTTGCCCTTTATTTACATTTTTTAGGTGATAAGTTAAAAGAGAGTTAATTGCTCACATTTATGTCTTTCGAGTACTAGTTATGTAATGTGACGAGGTCTCAAACAACATCGAAACTTTATCCCAATGGACACAAAGGTTAAGGAATCTTCTTGTTCAAACCTAAGCTAGTAATATAATACACCCAAAAAGAGGCATCATTTTTGTTAAAACACCTAACATAGTAATAAGCCGAAGGGCATTAACAGAGCCTTACAAGCAGAGTAATTCATATTACAAGCGACACATTTTGTCAATCAAGAAGAAACAGCAATCGATCAAGCCATTCGTGACGCGCTAATTAAGTATAGTTCTGATTTGAACACACAGTCTGATGGAAAAAGAGTGAGTTACTGAAACCAATTCTTCTTCTGGAAATATCAAATTCCACCAAGTTATCCTGCATTTGATACGTACCGATAATAATAGCTTCTCCCCAATCTCTAGTTCGTCTTTCAACAAAGGCTAGACAAACAACATCCTCGTTAACTTTCACCAATGAATTCGCTCCAGTAATAGTCCAATGCACATTTTTCTTATGTAAACCAATGTTAATTTCAGGAGCATTGAAGCCAAGGCGCGACATACCAACATCTCTCGAGTTGAAACAAGTTGTAAATGGTTCAACTGGAGGTACAGATCTAACCTCTTTTGGCATTTCATTAACAAAAGCTTTTGTTACCGCCTTGTAAATAGAACTCGCCAACATAGTATAAGGCAAACCCGTGCTAATACTTGTGCCACCTTGTTTTTCCAATGAGAGTAACGTTTTATTAATTGGCACATTTTTGCCATTGATGCTAATCGATGAAACTTTAATATAGTATTCGGAGATCTTCTTGTCTCGTACAACGTCGTATGGGCTGGTAAGTATAGGTGTGTAGATAAGATCTCGCGAGGCATCAAAGCCACTGTTAAGCAAATAAGGGCTGTTACCAATGAAGATTATACCATTTCGTTCTGTTGATGAGCTCAAGCAAATGGCAAATTTTCGGGTGAATTTGAAAGCTGAAGCAAGTTGAACAGGAAGTGATACTGCACTTTGATGTCCAAAACCAATTGTTCCTTTAACATCTTTACCTAGATCTTGAGTTACATATGATCCAGTGCAGCTGAATATATAGTCCCGTATGGTTGCAACAGGGCCTGAAAAAAGAAGAAGTGGTTGTCAGACATAAAGTTAGAATTTAAAAGTTGTCAAAAAAGTGAAGAGATATTCGTTTTTAAAAAGGTTGAAAAGGAAAGTATAACAAATAAATTTAAATACATTTTCTTACTATCTTTATCACTATACTAGAAGTGATTCTTATGCCAAAAAGATTCCATATTTAAGATTGAAACTCTGTGATGGATCAAACTATATCATACAAATTTAAACAGAGGGAGTATGTATATTTATAACTATATAAATACGTACCTACAAAAGATTCGTTAATGGATTTGATTGTCAAAACATCTTGTGCGATTTCACCCCTTGTTAAGATTTGAACAAGTGGATTTTCAATAGTGTTATAGCATGCATCTCTGTTACATCCTGGACCACGTTCCACTAATCCCACTAGACAATCTCCACATAGTGTGGTGCTAGCAAGTTTGCATTGACTTGATTTGCAACGAGCTGCCTTGTAACTTGAACTATTGTACCCTTTTTCACAATCTACCCATACACTATCACCAGCAAGATGGATTGAGAGTTTAAGGGGAACCAAAGGTGTTCTTTGTTGAATTTCAGATATGTGTTGTAGGCTAATTGGATCTTTTTTTACTGCAAGAAATAGTGTTTTTGGATGGAAAGTGGTTTTAGCTAGGGAATTAGTTGATATTGTTATGAGAAGAAACCAATAAAATGGAAAGATATAGTAGGACAATGCCATAATATGGAATAGCAAAAATGATTTATTTTATGTGAAATATTGGATTCAATAGGAATGTATTTATAGCTAGGGGAGCGGTTCCGCTCCACTTTTAATGATGAATTCAGCCATAGATGATGACTGTTTGCACATGTCTTTATATATATATTTTAAAGGATTGAGGTTTCCTATCTTCTTCTTTTGTTTTGAAAGTGAGTGAGAACGGGAAGATATTATCAGGATGACCTCCGCATTCATGACGGAAATAATTAAGAGTCAGTCTTGATTACTATTAACTCAATATTGATTTTGTGTTTGAGTTGGAGGGCTCTCCTCTCTTCATAGTGTCAAATGATTTTCATATCAAAATTCATCAATCAAATCACTTTTTCGAAAAATATGAGACATATAATATGGGTCTGACCTCTTACTAAATTTTGAGAATATTTTATACTACTGAAACTAACTTTATTTTGTTTAGGACTATAAAATTACTTAACTATCATTATTACTATCACTATCACTTGTTTAGGAAAATATATTTTTCTCGGCAGCAAACACACTCCAATTAATCAAACTTGGCATGGAAGTTTCCGTTTCCTTTGGTTTGAATGAATATTGTTATAATATGTATTTTCTTGGAAGTTGTTCTCTTTTGAAGATCTGCCACCAGCCCACCACTAACTGGATCCTTTTTTTAAGAAAAAAAATTATTTTATATATTTCCACGTTTTACAATTAGTTAGATGCACCGACGAGTTTTGAACTCCTTATATTTCAATTTAGAATTTAAGTTACTTAAATTGAGATTTGAGAGTATAGATTAATTATTATTTTTTACATTATTCATATTTTTAACTTATTATAGCTAGCACAACCGATAAAATATCGATTTAAACTGGAATTCCTCCAGTTATGTGCTAGAAATTCCTGAGTGGAACAAGTTTTTATCTGCAATAGCCAAAATTGTACATAAAAAAAAATAAACTTTCTTTCTCATTATCAGTAACACTGAAACCGAACAAGCTAATTAAGTCCGATTATCAATATATTTGTAGACTACATTATCAATAAGTTTTCTTTTTTGATAAGACATACTTAATAAATAAACGCATGTTCATATTACCTTTGATGCCAAATTTCAGGAAGACAAGCCACGGAATATCTGGGATTTCATTTGACGTATTCATCCATTATTATGCAGATACAGAGCTCTACAGTTTTGTGAGAAGAAATGAGAAACTCAAAGAGCTTGGCGAGCCAATGATTCCCAATCTTGATGAAGGCCTTTGGACGTAATCACGACATCCAAACTATTTTGGAGAGCAGTTATGGTTAGAATAGCCACAAGAGAATAAAGTGCTAAGTTCCACAATTGAAATCCTGGAACCTGAAACAGTTTTGCGGAATGATCTGTTACTGATGGCAGAGTGACAGACAAACAAGTGTTTCATATATACAACTCCCAAGCTAGTTGTATAGTAGAGCAAGTAGATAGCATGATGAAGTTGTCTTAGTAGAAATATGACCTGTTTTACTGCTCTTACAGATTCCTTCTAGTATCACACCTCTTTTGAAATTTCATAGCCTGGGCTTATTTCTTTTTCTGATATTACTTCCAGGAGAGCTGTCATGGAAAGAAAAGCAAACAATACTGAAAAAAAAATCTTGAATTTTCGATGGCTACACTTTATACAACGCTTGATTGATTAGAAGTTAGAACCATTGAAGATTGTCTTAGCCTGGAGAGTTACTTTAGTTCTGTCATGTGCGGCTATTTATGAATATGTTCATTCAAATATTCAGGAGTCTTATTCCAGTTTACTTGCAACTAAAAGACATTTCTTATTTCAGTTTGCTTACAACAATTTCTTTTTAAAAATCTTAGTTCAGTTGTTGGGGAAGCATGAGATCTTGAGAATGTAATCTTGATACTCCGTCAAATCAGGATTTATGTTTGCAATAGAAGGGTCTTTTTTATGAACTTGTTATGGAGTTTTTTTTTATCAAAAGAAAAGAAAAGACACATTGCTCATGTGAAGAACCAGTATGTGGAGTTTGTACAGTTCATCGAAAATATTTATATAAAAAAAAGAACCCTGTATATATATAGCCATGTTTT
>JAJONR010014284.1:0-17232 GCA_029582245.1 Solanum etuberosum
AAGATGATATGGAAAATTAATGTTCCTCACAAGGTGGCTTGTTTCACCTGGTTGGTAGCTAGGGAAGCAGTACTAACTCAGGACAATCTAATGAAAAGAGGAAGAGAGTTATGCTCCAAGTGTTTTTTTTGTGAAATAGAAACAGAGACAACAAACCATCTCTTCCTCCATTGCAGAGTGACAGAGAAATTGTGGCAGGTCTTTTTGAATTTGAGGGGAATCTGCTGGTCCATGCCAAGACACACCTCAGATTTTCTAGCATGCTGGAATAGAGAAGGGAATACGTCAGGTCACAAGGAGAGATGGAAGATTGTCCCTGCTTGCATCTGGTGGACAATTTGGAAGGAAAGGAACCAGAGATGCTTCGAAAACAAGAGCATCCCTTTCCAGAGTTTGAAGTTGAACTGTCTTATAACCCTTTATTTTTGGTGTAATCATGTCCTCCCCAAAGAGGTGGAGGCTATTACTCACTTTTTAGATAGTTTAGGAGGGGTTTAAATGATAGATCTTTTGGTTTTGCTTCCTGTATACTCCTGATGTAATTACTACTGTCTATAAAATGTTAACTTTCTCAAAAAAAAGAAGAAGGTATGGAGTGTTCTCTTGCTTCCTGAAGGGTTTAGGCTTAGTGGTGTCTGTCGTAGTAGCTTTATTCTTGTAGTGTCTTACGTTTGCTTTTTAACACCATCTATTTTTATGATGTTTCGATGATTGCATTATTTTGTTGTTGTTGCTGTAAGATATATCTCCGTAGTAGTTGCTATATTTACTGCTCTGTCATTTTTCCTTTTCATACTTACTCTGTTGCTGTACTCGAGTCTAGTGTCTTCTGGAAACAGCTTATCTACCTCCACGAGTGGTATTTCACTGGGTATGGTAAGGTCTGCATACACTCTACCCTCCCTAGACCCACTTGTGGGATTTCACTGAGTATGTTGTTGTTGGTATCCTTAAGTTTCAAGTAATTTATGCCTACTGGCTCTCTTACACTGCCTAGCCGGCTAAAGGTCTTCTTCTTTCTAGTGTAGAGCTGTCTGCCTGGCCAAAGTCTTCTCTTCTTTTCTTCTATCTGGTAATCGTTCTGGCATCATCACCTTCTCTTTGACAATTGCTCTAGCACGCCATGCCTCTCCCCTCACTCTCACACTCTGCCTTTTCTGGACAACCGCTTTGACAGCACTATGCCCCTTAACAGTGATTGCTCCGATGGAACCACACCTCTTTTGGCGACCATTCCAATACCACTGCTCTTAATTTCAGCGTGACTCCGGTAGCAGTGTGCCTCTTTTCAGGAAACTGTTCAAGTGGATTTGTGTGTTTCCTCAATGATATTTCTGGCAAAGCCATGTCTCCTCCGGTGATCTTTCTGGTGGCGCAGCGTCTCATTCAGCTGACCAACCAGCCAAATAGCGTGCCTCTTTTCAAATAATATTCTTACTACGATTTTCCTTGCAACATCCCAGCAACCACAATTTTCGAACACATTTTCCAGTGATATTTCTATATTACTATAATAAGCAAACTCAAGTTGGTTTCTCCACTTTGAAATGTTGAGTCCTGTGATGGATATTATCGTACTGGAAAAATATTGGATGTGTGTCATGTTTAACACTCAATAATAGTTCTACTTGTATTCAACGAGCCCCCAAGTCTTCAATGTATCTCATTCACTTCTCTTGTTTCTCATTCGTTCATAGTACTATTAATGTGGCCCCGGAATATCCCCAATTAGTTTAAGTGAAAATCAAGGAAATGATCAACCAGAAAATTGAAGTGTTTAACCTCGTCGTACTCTGAGCCGCTGACAACAACAACAAAGGATATGTTTGGGTCATTTCTTTTCATGAGGTAACACGACTCCAGAAGTACATGAAGAGATGTAGCCGATCATGCGTGCTTCTGCTTATCTGCTCCTTATTCATCCTTTCTCTTCTCTGTTTGATCCTTATAAGGAAAGCACAAGTCAAAGATAAAAGTATTTTTTGCTGCAAAGGTATGACAACCTAAACAATGGAGTGGGATGCTGTCCACTTTTCCTGCTAATTTCCATCAGACTCAGTTCTCGGGCATCCATCACTAGCAAGGGAAAGTGGGTAACCAGTCTCCTCCGCGCTTGTCTTTCTCTCTCCTCCTCTTTATTTAGGGGCATGGAGGAGTGAGTAAGTGGCTTGAGGGGGCCTTGAGGAGTGCGGAAGACCGGGATTATGAAAAAAGAGAAGCATAGATATGCAGAGTACACATTTGCATCTTATGGGGTGCTGGAACTTGGAAAGTTGTGAAATGAATAGGACTAAGGTTGAAGAGCTGGAGTAATTGAAGTTCAAATTCCAGTAGAGGTGAGATTATGTGAATTCTTGCTATCTATCTAAGTCTGTATGGATAGGGTTACCCAATCTTGGAAATTAGTCGAGGTGTGTGTCTACTGGTCCTGATATCGCCATTCTTACAAATATGGCCTCCCTTTCATATTCTCATTGTCCAATTCCTCGAAATGATAATTCAACGGCTATTGGTGCCTTTGGTTTTCTCTATTATTACAGAAGCTGATATCTCTCTCGTTTTTGTATCTCCGATTCTGCGAGTCGAAGAAATATGCAAGATTGGTAGTCTGGTTTTCATGGTACATGCACCAAATGGAGGACCCTAAGCATGTTCCATTTCTTTCAAAATGACCTCAAGTTGTCATATCCAAAGAAAAGAAATATCTTACTGCTAATCAAATCAGCCCATTTATGTTTGGAGATATGAGTATCAACCAGAGTAAATTTGAAAAGGGAATGTGTCTAGCAGTGTGCTTGGTTGTGGGTACATTTTTGCTGGTCTTTTTTCATTCTTGTAGAAAGTGATAAAAAATAGATTTATTTGTTAGCTGAAGCATATGAGGCTTAAGAATTTGCATGAACACGAGTCAATTTCAAGAAAAATCCTGGTATCTGTTGAGGTTTTTGCTTGAAACAAAAACCACCAGGGTTTACTGCGGATTTGATGATCTTGGGTCTTCAAGTTCCTTTGCTAGTAATCTCTTCGAAAAAGGACAATTTACTGTTAACCTTCTACCTCTTTCCAGTTTACTCAACTCTATATCCTTTCCTCTCTCCCTCTGTCTCCAGCTTCAACTAGTGGCATCAACTGTTACTGTTTTAATTCTCTGAATCCTCTTCCTCTCTTTCTGTTTCTTGCTGTCACCTCTGTCCCTCACTAATGAATTTATGTGATTAATGACAAACTGTGCAACCACCTAATCCTTTTCGGCCTATGATAATGAAATTTCATGTTTCGTAGTTCTACTATTGGTGCTTTATATCAATCTGTGAAATGCAAACCTAAATTGTACCAACACAATGGTATTTTTTACTACGATTAGCTTTAAAAAAGGTGCAAATATTTGACTTGACCATAGATGTGTTTGATCTCTTCTGTAAATAGATATTGTTTTCCTCCTCAAGGAAAAGTAATGAATATTTTGGATCGATAAAAAACTAGAAAACATATCTTAGTGAATGTTTATTTCTATAGCATTACAGTGAATGCATCAGCGATCTGTAAAGAAAAACTAAGAAATCCTTCTCAAAAGGAGATAAAATAACTGGAATTTGGTGTTTCTGATCAAGTCTTCAAGAACTACACAGCTCATAGAAGAGGAACCTGATAGTCTGTAGGTGTTGTTCTGTTTTCGACTGAATGTCCGACACTCCTCATTCCAGCCGGCTATTATAGGAAGTTTGTTCCCCCCTGGGGTTAGTTCATTTATGGTGGTTATAGTGAAGCATATCTCATTAAGGCCATCCATTACTATCATTTCACTAATTTGAAGTTTGACTTTCTTTTTGTTGGCCAGGGGAATTTTGGCAGGAGGGACTTCTAGCTTGATCTCAATCTTGGCAAGACGAACCCAAATGAGTGAAATTGTTAACTCGAGATCAAAGAGCCTACTTCATGCATTTATTATGTGTCACTGCTTAATCATTCTTGGAAGGCTACGGAACTAACACATTTGGTTGGGTAATAGTTTGTGCATGGATTTTGATACTTTAAACTTCTTATTTTTTTTCCCAGGTATCTGCTCAAAGAGTTTTCCAGAGGCAGTGTGTTGATAAATTGCACACTTGTGAACTGGTGTAAGTCATACTTGATTTGACTGAATATATCAATACTTGATGTGACAGTTGCAGGAGAAGTGCATAAAAGTCCACGAGACAGCAAGGATATTGTCGAACTCTACTGGCAAGATCTTTTTACATGCATTGCATAAATCATACTGATATTCTTCTACGACGAGCTGAAAGTTTGTTCAATTCAACCTCCTTGTTTGCTTTCCTTGCACAACCTTTCTCCCTTGTCTATATCTCACTGTTATATTCTTGGTGTGTAATTGTCCTAGAACTCAGAGTTACCCATCTTTATTGCCTAGTCGTCTTAGGGTTCATATTTACTTGTGTGGAAATATTATATGCAAAATGTAAAAATATGGCACCTGAACCTAATTCAACTCCAAAAGCTAACTCATGAGGGGAAGATTGCCCATCCATATAAAGTAGATCATCAACCTATTTTCCAACCAATGCGAGACTTTAATCTACTCAAACACCTCCTTTAGGTCCAGACCCAACTTGAGAGTGGACTAAGAGCCCAAACGGGATGGACCTGACTCTGATACTATGTAAAGATATGATATTTGAGCCTAACTCAACTCCAAAAATAAGCTTATGAGGGGGGAGGATTGTCCAAGTCTATATAAGTAGACCATCTGTCCATTCCCCAATCAATATAAGACGCTAACCCACAAAATAAATCGAAAGTGGTATTTTTAGGGATAAAGGTGCAAAGGTGTGACAGGAAGCATATTGTTGAATTCATTCAAGTCTGTCTCTATTATGAATGCATGAACGCTTTGATCTGTTATGTGAGTACTTTTTGCTCACATTAATACCCTTATCACTTTCAATTTGACCCTTCTTGCCATGCCAGTTATGAACTGTGTGCATTTACTTGCTTAGTGGTCCTCTCCAGTTCAATCCTCGCTGGTTGCCACTGATGAGTTGCCAAATGAATTAAGGAATTCTTTTGACACTTTACACGTTAATTCAACAGGGGATCCTTGTAGCATGGTAAAGGTCTTCGTACAACCTATTGATCACAGATTCGAGTCGTGGAAATCAGCTAGCTAGGTTGACTACATCACACTCCTTGAGGTACGGTCCTTCCCTAAATCCTGCGTGAATGTGGGATGTTTAGTTCACCGGATTGCTCTTTCATTTGCAGTCTACTTATTTTTCTGTTCCACTCCGTGGTCCTGGGAAAGTGCCATAAACGATATTACCTACAAGTTGTTCCTTATAGTATTTATTCTTTGTCCCCTTATCCGCTGGCTTGACTGCTAGTTTCAAGTCATCGAATGCGAGGGGTTTCTTTATCTTTTTGTCTTTTCTACTTAAATCCCAATGTGCCTATTGCACTTGTTACATTTCATTTTAGAGTTTGCACCTTTTTTCTTTCTCTTTAGTTACACCTCCTCGATAAGAAGCTCTTTACCTGAAAAATAAAATTATCTTTCAATGTTTTAGTTGGATTTCAAAGCATATCAGTATGAATTTGTATTAGTCAGGTTTCAAAGCATACTAGACAACACATCTTATCTTTATCTGTAGAATCATTTTTCGATGTGTTAGTTGGATTTCAAACCATGTCAATATGAATTTGTATTAGTCAGGTTCCAAAACATACTAGATAACACGTCCTTAATAGAAAATTATTTACCTCAAAAGTAGAATCATTTTTCGACGTGTTAGTTGGATTCCAAAGCATATCTGAATTTGTATTAGTCAGACTCTAAAATATATCAGACATTGATATCGGGTTGGGAAATAAAAAGAAAAAAAATTGTATTATGAGAAATAATAATTATAAAATTAGTCAAATCAGACGACTCCAAATTATATTAATATAAAAATAGTGCTATCCAATCATATGCGTTTAGACTTGTAATATCCATCTACAAAATACAATTATTTGTGCATTTTGTATAATTTTTTAATTAAATCTAGATAGGTGACTTTTTTTGGGGGGGGTGGGGGTTGAGGGTTGATAGAGTACGTTAGTTGACAATGATTATAAGTAGGAACTTATTAGAAATAATAGATCCAAATCCAATTGGAATATATGTGTAATTTCAACAGGTACTTAAAATAAATTAAGCATGCTAGATGAACAGAAAATTGTCTTCAACTAAGGTAGAATAGAAAATGAATATGTTGCTGAAACCAGTGGCAAGACAATTTTTCATTATTTTCAATTATTCCTTTTTTTAAAATTATATTTCTCTGACTCTTATGATTATTATGCATAATTAATATTGTTAATCTTTTAATATGTTGACTAAGTATTTCACTAAGTAAACCCCTAAAGTGAGGCAAGTCACAAATTTCCGTCAAGGGACAAAAAACATGAAATCTAGTTTGCAGGATATGAAAGCTACTTCGATATTTTCATATCATTATTTTAATATCTAACATCCCAAAAATAAGGGAAGAAAAATGGTGACAATAAGAAATCACCCTAACAATAATAGTTGAAATAACAGAAAAATGGACATCGACAGATTCAAGATTTAAAATTTATGAATTCTCAATGATCTCAATTTATTTTTAAAAACTCTTTATTATAAGTGTCAATGGAACTTAAACTCTCATCAAGGAAGGCAATAAAGCTTAAACATATTTCATCTGTACTAAGAGAGCTAATTTTGTTACGAAATTTTCAGTAAATAATTTTTATATATTTAATAAATTTCTCAATATAAATGTAAGATCTACGCAAAAATTACCGATTCCAAAAACTCGTATCCGATATCCTAGATCCTTCCATGTTAGGACAGATGAAAAAGAAAGTATACATCTGGAATTAAACTCATATCTATTATGTTAGAAACCTCTCGATACCACTAAACTGAAAATGTTTGTAGTGAACTGTGTTGGTAAAATATTTTACTAATGAATCGTTTGGTATGAGTGATAATTTCGAAATTAATTTAGGATGAGTCTATCTCATGTTTGATTGCAATAAAATCACAGAATAACTTACTCTCTATGTCCAACAATAGTTGTCCACCATTGACTTGACATAGAGATTAAGAAGCAGTAAATGATACCAAATCACCTTTATTAAATATAAGACATATAAACATTGAAAAATGAAAAGTAGTTAATAGCAAGGGTAAAACATACACAACACGGTAAATTATTCATTGATTTTATAAACTAGACAAGCATTGTTGGACATCCCAAAATAGTATTGTGGACAAGTAAGAATAAACGGAAAAACTATTTCGAAATACTAATACCATCTATATCCCACATTAAAAGATGAAATAACAATTCAAAGATAATTAATCTCAAGATAACTTGTTTCCGACAAACAAGCCCTAAAGAGTTAGAATTAGGTTTTAATATAGGAGAGAATGGGAGAGGAAACATTTGAAAGAGTCTATTACATGCAAAAGGGAAGTGAATCAAAGAAAAGCTTCCACACTTGACACTCCACATACTTGTTTTGGACATTAAAGGCCAAATCCAGGAATCTATTTTTTTTTTCTCTCTTTTACTTTCATAATTTTCTTGTTACTCAAATCATTTTACTCCTTTTTTTACTACAAAACTCAGCACACTCCATCATCACACTTAAAGAGTTGAATCATTATTATTTTTTTCTTTTTCCCTACATAATAAACATTCAAAAATCTATTTTTTTTGTGACCCATAGTGTCTCCTTTGGTTGTGTAACAAAAGAAGGTTCCATTCTTTTCTTTCTTCTGCCTTACAGCTACTTGTTGTCCTTTCATGAATATTCATCATACTTTCTTTTTTTTATACTTTTTGTGACTATTCGAAACTGTCTTCAAATTTTACTAAATGATGAAGATTAGAAACGGATCTAGAATTTTTAATAAGGGGTTCAAAATCTGAAGAAGAAAATACATAAACTAATCAAAAGGGGTTCGACATCTACTGTATATACATAAAAAATAATTTTAATCATATATAAATAATAATATTTTCTGTCGAAGGATGAACCCCGAAAATAGGTTGGCTCTGCCCCTGATGAAGGTTTAAATTGAATTACACCAAATCCATTAAAAAAGTGGTGGTGTTTTATTGATCAATAAAAATACGACACAGTAAAAACTTGTCCCTTTCCTAAAAATAAACAAAACATATTATTAGTGGAAAAAATCACGTTTCATTAATCCTCTTTTCCTTCAAAATTTTCTAAATTGTTCAAGACTCTTCAAAAATGTTATCATATCCGTGTCAGATCTTTAAAAAATACACTACATTTGAAAAATCCGCACCACATGCTCAATAACATTTTTGAAGAGTCTCAACAAGCCAGGGTCTCACCAACTACATCATCATAGAAAATTACACATCAAGAAAAAGTAATAAACCCCAAGAAAAAAAGATTAATAGAGAGAGAGGAAAATTAAATTAAATAAAAACCAACAAAAGATACAACCAACAACTACAGATTTTTTTTTTTCCCTACTTGTATTTCTTTTTTTAAAATTTTATCTATGGCTGCAGAAATCCAAAAGTTTCTTCCTTCCTTCAACAATTTCATCAAAAAAATCATCTAATTGTCCAATAATATTCTCAGTACCATTTTTCAAAACCCCAAAATAGCCTTTCAAATTCTCAACTCTCTCTCTTATAATCCCATTTTCACATTTGTTTTCCAATTCTCCTCTAAGTTCATCCATGGCTGCTTTTGATCTCCTAAATTCATACAACAAAATCGATTGTCTCCCCGAATTCATCTGAGAACCTATTCGTTGTTGTAATCTTGAGGTTGAGATCATGAAATTTGAACCAAAAAACAAACACCCTGTTTCTGATCTTGAAAAATCAGAGGAAGATGATTCAGGCCAGCAATAGACTAATCCATGAAGCAAAATCATTAGCAAGACGGAACTAACATTTCTCATTGCATAAAGAACTCCTCTGAATCCATTAAATCCATTTAGCTTTGATTCTACTGAAACAATTTCATCAAATCTTAATGAAAGTGGCTCAATTCTTGTTTCCATTAATGCTCTGTTTTCTTCCTCTAATCCAATTGCTTCTCTTCTACACCCTGTTATTGCTCTAATCACCTGTTTTGTAAATCAACAAAAATCAGCCAACAAGAATAAAGATATATTCAATTTCTCAAAATGGTCACTTAACTAATAATTATTATCTCAAATCAGACATTATTAGTTAAGTGACCATAGGAGAAATCAATGCTAGAAAAACATGTTGATTTCTCAAATGGTCATTTAACTCAGAAAGTTATTTTTTTTCGAATTTTAAGTAACTTTTTGAGATTATAACTATTAATTAACTAATGATACGAGAAATCAACTCCTAAACAAAAAGTGTTGATTTCTCAAATAGTCATGTAACTCAGAAAGTTAGTAAGTGATTTTTTGAGATAATAACTATTAGTTAATTGACAATACGAGAAATCAACTCTTAAAAAAAGTATTAGATTTCTCAAATTGTTGGTTAACCCAAAAGTTATTTTTTATCGAATTTCAAGTGAGTTTTTGAAATAATAACTATTAGTTGAATGATGATACTAAGAAATCAACAAGGGATATGAAATGAAATTTATACTCCACCTGTCTAGATAATTGTGGGGTAAGATGTTGATGATTATCAAGAGAAGAAATGACATTAAAACCAGAAGAATAGTAATTCTCCAATCCAGAAATACCAGTCTTAAGAACATGACAAACTTCCCAAAGCTTAGAACTTTCATCCATATACTCATCAAGCCACTTCTCACCAACAGGCAAATGAAGTTTTTGAACAAGAAGTGTTAATTGTGTATGAAAAGATCTTAAAAGGGAAAGTACCCTTTGAAGGAATTGAATAGACATGAAGTTATTAGAGAGAAAAACTCTTTCAAGATCATCAATACCTCTTGTTAAAAAAGTGTAGAAACCATTAACAGAGTTTGTAGAAGAAGGATCCATTTTGTAATTTTAAAACTTTGAGAGAAAGAGGGGAGAAAAAAAGTTAACAAAAGAGTTATATTTATATTGTTGAAGAATGGAAAAAGAAAGAGAATGTTTCTTAGAAGCTCATGTTTCTAAGGTAAAAAAAAAAAAAAAAAAAAGATTGTTGGGAGCAATGATGAGTGTTTCCTTTAGAGGGGAAATGATGATTCTTAATCTGCCATTTTCAATGTTTAATGGGCAGAAAGGAAGCTAAAGAAAAAAAAAAAAACTTTATTTTTTGTCAAGAAATAATAATAATAATTTTTTTCTATTAAAACAAACAAAGTGTGATAGAATGAAATAAGGGGGAAAAAACTTTACATGAAACTATCATGAACTTATTTAGCTCTCTTCCAATTTCTTCCTTTTCCTCCCCTTCTTTTGTGCTCTTTATGATCTTTTTTCTTTTTTAAAAAAAAACTTTATGGATAGTATAGGTATAATATAAACAATATAATATGTTTATGGGGTAGGGGGTAGAGAGGAAAGGGTGGGAGCTAGCCTTAGTGGTTTGTCTTTAATCTTTGATTTAACTATATTTTTTTTTGTCCATTTACATAAAATAATCAAATATAATAAGAGTTAAAGTTATATATATTGGTAAAGAAAAGAAAATTTAAAGTAGAAGGAATTCATAATAAAACTTGCTTGGCTTAGAGACACGTTAATACTGTTTCTTGGAGATAGTTGGAGTCTCTCTCACGAGCAAGCGAAAGAAAAAATAACAATTCTATCTTCGGGATTCATTAAGCCACAAAACAAGTAGCATTCACGAATGTTGCTCTTCTATTCTTGAATTGGTGATTTTGCCTTTTGATTAATGTCTCACAAATATTTTTTTCAAGAAAAAGTAATTTTTTTGAGTGATTATCTTTTCAATCAAAAGAAACTCTATTTATAGTACAAAAGTTTTGAAAGAGAATTTTTTTAATTAAATTATATTTATTATAGGTTCATGAATTTAAAAGAAAAATGTATCTACCAGAAAACTTATAACTTAAAATTAAAACAAAAATGAATATTACAATTCACATTCATGTATTTCGTATATTTTCAAAAAATTTACCGAATAATTTTGTTTCAAAATTAATTGAAACAATAAATCTTACAAGATATTCTACAACTAATGACATAAAATAAAAGGTTAAAGAATCTCAGCTGATGGGATGGCATATTGATAGGCTACCACAAAAGATCCTGAAAGGTAAAATATCCAGTTGTGATATGGTGAATAGACAGTAAATACACAAATAGGCATCTACTTTTTTTGTTTTTACAATTTATTTTAATTTTGATATTGATTCTATAACTTATTAGTGATAGTCTCAACATAATGAACTTTCAACAGAGGGATCAGGATCTCTAGTTTTGGAATAAAATTAAAATGCAACCACATGATTACTTTTACATATGGTAACAAATAATTTATTTTATTTTCAATAATATATTTTATATTTTAAAATAATTGGATAATATATACTCTTTATGTTTGTTGTTATTTGTCCACTATACTAAAAATAATTGTCTAACAATACTTGTTCAGTTTGAAAAATCAAGAAATAATTTATCATTTTATGTCTGTTTTACCCTTGCTATTAAATATTATTCAACATTTAATATATTTTACAAAACCTTACCTATATTCAAAGAGTAATATAATAATATTACTTTTATTATTTATTGTTTGTTAAAGTATATGTCAAATTAATAATGGATAATTATTATTTTACGGATGGAATATTTTTTCTCAAATGAACAACTAATGCAGCACATTGATATTCATTCTTTCTTGGATTTGGTCATATTGGTAATGAAGTTCTTTTGATTTTAGTGCTTTGTTTGGCTTCTTCTTTCCTTTTTTTCTTCCTCGAGCAGCTGACTTTGTTTCCTTTACTTCCCCTCTATCCTATTGAAATTTGTAAAAATCTTAAAATTTTACATTCCTCTTTTTCCTTTTTCATGTTCCTTTTAAGGGGATTTAGGAAATAATGATGTGTGTTCTTTGTAACCTTGTACTATGCAAAAACTCATTCTTTTTAGGCATAATTAACTACACCCCATCAACCTCCCAAGATAATTCATCCCACATAAATTCAACTTAATTGAGTACTTCCTCTAGTCCAATATAAATGAATTGTTGAGGAGTCCAACATTGGTTGTGGTGCACTAGTTGGAGTGTTTCATCCTTAATCAGAAGTCTCGGGTTCGAGCCCTGGGTATGGAGAAAATCTCGTTGGGAGCGCCACCCCCGAATGGGCCCTGCAGTGTGCGATCCGGATTTAGTCGGAGCTCCAATATTGGCTCCGGACACCGGGTGGAAAACAATTTTTTTTTATTGAGGAGTGATATATTCTTTAAGAAGATATTTAAAGACACTAGTTAAAAAATATTTAGTTAATATTACTCTTTTGAATCTTCCAAAACTCTTTTTATTAGTAGAGATAGTCATTATTTGGGATTTACAAGTAGTTAAACATTCTATTAAAAAGAAGGATAATTTTGTCTTTTAACTTTGAAAAAATCACACATATATATAATTAAGGGAAAAATACGTGAAATGGCAATCATTTTGAGTATATTATGTAATATAGCTATAGTTTCAATTATTTTTAATTTGTGGCTATAGTTTCACAATTTTTTTCTATTTGGCTCCTAATTGTATAAATCCAGAATTTATATAATTCGATCCTAATTGTATAAATTCAGAATTTGTATAATTCGATTCCTGATTGTATAAATTCAGAATTTGTATATGCTTACTCTAGCTATTTGTATACGATTCATTGATACATTTGATTTGTATAAGTTATGAAAAATTCGTTATAAATTACCCTGTTTGTATATTGGAAAGCGACATATACCAATGGAGTTTTGAAAAATTCCTAAATACATAAATACAGAATTTGTATATACATACCTTGTTTGTATATTGGGGTGCGAAATATACAAATGGGCAAACGAAATATACAAACTGCAACCTTCATAATAAACATAACTTTAATTATGGAACGCAATTACTGAAACTATAGTCATGGAGTCTTATTATGTCTATTATCTTTGCTATTTATGAAATTTTCTCAATAATTAAATACTAAAATTTGAACAAATATATAATTCAGACATAATTTTAAAAATTAGATGAATTCAAATTCAATCTAACTTTAAAGATGGTATTGACTCAAATTTAGATTATGGATCCACTTTTGACCCTACAATACAATAAGAAAATGTTAGCAAATGAAATAAAAAGGAAAAGAAAAATCAAGACATGGAATTTTAAAATTACTAAATCAAGAATGAATATATGTAACACTTGAAAAATAAATGGATAACAATTTTTAATAAACGAATCTTGTTATGAAAAGTTGTACATCATGTAAAGCAATTAGTACCCCATTTTGGTCATAGAAATTTAAATAAATATTCATTCATTAGAAATGTTGCTTCTAAAGTTTTTGTTTGATCCGCCAGACGTAGCTTTAGTCACTTTTTTTTAAAAAACATAATCAAAAGCTGATTAGAAAAATCGATATTTTGAAGCTGATAAGTAAAATTTAATCTCAAAAATGAATTTTCACTTGACGGGGATTTTATTACTTTGAAGAAAAGAAGGTTTACTTCTTGGTAAGTTTAATTAATTTGATGAAAAATAAAGTAATGAAGATTAGGTTCTCTGAATTAGTGGTACAATGTATAATTGCTCCCTTGGCACCTTACAATGAACAAACCCACATGATGTTTGAAGTAGTCCATTTGATTAACTGGCCCTTGGGACCCATCAATCAGTTTTTTTTTTAAAAAATATTTTGATACCGCAGTTATTGGTATTTATTCTGAGTTTCTTATTATAAATGAGTTTTCTTTTAAGTCTTTATATTTGATTAGTCTTTTTCTTGTAAGAAATTTTTTAGGATTCTATAAATAAAAGTTCATTCCTTCTAACATAGTAGCATTCACAATGTAGTCCTAGAGGCTTTGAAAGTTTTATCTAGGGGAGTATTTGTAGGGCACAAGTGATACCTTATCACTTCTGTGAACCTCTTTGTATGCAGAGTGAATTGGGTGAGGTTATTTCTCTCTATATTTTGTACTCTCATGTTTATATAGTGGATTGTTCATTTTCTTTGTGGATGTATAGGTCGATTGATCGAACTACGTTAAATCTTTGTGTCTTTTGGTATATTTCTCGTTTGTCTTTTTACTCATGATCTATCGAGATTAACTTTATTGGGTTCTGCATGACACCTAATTATTTCGATCCTAACAGTAATTCATCTTTTATTTGTTAAAAACTTATTTGATATTGCTAGATTGGTGTAAATCGAATCCATGACCTAGCAAGCACTCAATATTTTCTTTCACTTTATTCTGTTGAAAAAGAAACTAAGTTGACCTAAGCATTACTTAAATCATTTTTATTTTTATTTTTAAAAAAAAACTTATATCAATATTACGCTTAGATAAGCATTACTTAAATCAAAATAAAGCTTATATAAATTTTACCCTAATCACTACTCCATAAAGTAACTATGAAAGAGAACTTTTTGAAAAAATAAATAAAAAGGAAATTACATTTTCAAAGGAATACGTTAACAAAAGATTTGATTATTCTTTTAAGTGAAAAAAAAACTCAAATATATTACTGAACTTTAAGAAAAAACTCATCTATGTTATACATACGTTAAAAATTTGGCTCATCTAATATAGACTATGCACTTATTCCCTGTGTTGAATAGGAGATGAAATATATTAAATGTGAAAAAATATTGTAGTGTGTAGTGAACTTTTTAAAATCATAGATGAGTTTAAGTTAATATAGACGAATCTTTTCTTAAAATCATTTTTTTTTTCTTTAAAACTTGATTAAATTATTGATGGGGTAATAAGTGCATAGACTAGACGATATATATTAGAAGTAGCTAAGGTGGTTAGGGTGGGACCAGAAAATCTTCACAAAGTATATTGAGGTTGATATATTATTTAATTCTTTTTTCTTTTATAAATGTAATGTTTAATTGGGAATAATAAAAATAATAATACTAATAAATAGACAAAATAGGTGCTCGTGGGTTTTTGGAGAATGGGATATATAGTTTGGGAGGATGTTGGTCTTTTGAGATATTATTGGAAAGTGAATTAAGAACAATGGTCCATTATTTAAGGCCATTGATTTGGGTTTTGTTAGGCAGACCACCCACATCTAATTATACCATGGGATGAGATTGTCCTCCACTCTTCGTAATATACTCAGAGGCAGAGCCACGATTAAAAGTTAGTGTGAAAAATATTTTTACGATCTCTTCCTTACTCCTGAGTCATTAATTAACTTTGTTAGTGGGTTCATAAGTTGATATATACATATATATTTATTTAATTTTTTAATACAAATATATGGTCTACGAAAAACCTACTGGATTGTTATAACTCTCATGGTCATTAGTTTCTTATAACTCATATGACCGTTAGTGTTTTACAACTTATATAACATCTATCACATTTATTTACCCATATTACTACCCCCATTCTACCCATTAATTACTTGGAAGACTACTTCACCTATAATAATGATGTATATTCCCTGTGTTGGATAGGAGATGAAATATGTTAAATGTGAAAAGATATTGTAGTGTGTAGTAGTGAAAAAGAGAGTTGAGACAAAGAAAATATTCTATAGTCTCCAACTATATTCATAAAGGAGAGTAATTATAATATGTTGAAGAAAAAACGTTCTTTTCGTGGATCTTTGAACTCATCAACGAATTCGGAGTTGCTTGAGTTGTGCACGTTGTTGTATCCTGGAGGGGACAAGTCAAGAGTGATATTGTTGGAACATTGTAGATGATGCCGCAGTGGGCTTGAATCTCTCTTTAAAGAGAGCGAGATATCTGCGCCTCAACCTTAATCATATTTATTCATTTTATTAACAACTATAATTTATTATATTTATGATATCTTACACCAACATAAACTATCTGACTAATGAATACTAAAGCAGTAAAAGTTATCAACTAATGAAAAATGAATCGAATTAAAGATTAAAGAGGTCTAGGATCATGACTTCCATAATTATCGAAATTTCTCTTGTTACGTTAGCTATAATCTAATCAATTTATTTTCTATGCATCGTAAACACTCTATACTTATCACAATTCTCTCTCAAGCAATCACGATAATTTTACTAGACGTATTTTTTCGAACTATCTCACTAGCAATTTCTCATCAGTCACTATGACCACATCAAAACTTTGCTATTTGTAAACCTATTTTTCAATACCATGAATGATCCCTCGTAGACCTTAGGAGTGACATTGTTCAACAACAACCTAAATATGCATTCTTTCTCAAGAAACACATATATAGGCATAATCAATCAATGACTATTCAATCAACTGAAATACGTATGTGGTTAAACAAGTTAAAAAATCTAATGATTCAATTATATAAAAACATAACAAGAATGCATCATATAAAAAATTCCATCGAACTATATTATTATATTATAAAAGTGATAACTAACTCTTTTGATCATGTTTATCCATACATTACGATGGTGACACAACTTATTCAATCTAGCCAATATCAAAACTGGACCCTATGTTGTAAATATGGTGCATCTAGTTTATATCAGTGTGACAGTGTATGACTGGAGAGTCTAACAGATATTGCTTCTGCCTCAGGAAGTAAAGATCAAACTGCTCTTACTCATATTCAGAGACCTCCTGATATACAGGATTTTAAATTTAAATCTCTTAATGATTTAGAAGAACTTTTTGATAAAAAGCTTTCGGGCTCCAGTGCCAAACCTATCAATTTATCAAATGATTTTGCTGATAAAATCGAAAATACTTCTGATTTCAAGGCTCAAACTTCTCTAGAGTTTTATAAATTTAAAGGAATGAGCAAACCTAAAAGGTTTGAATATGCTGATAAACCGCGTATGGAAACTTTCTATTATCCTCGACCCACTCCTCAAGATGTTTTAATAGAGGAGCGTGACTGGAATCAGACTAATACGTCTTACAGTGGTTCCGAAATTTACGAATGGAATTTAGATGGTCTGACTGATAGACAGTTAACCATTCTTGTTCATAGAAAGCTTATGTATGCAACTATCTGTAGAAGTGCTAAAAATACAGATAGAAATATATGCAAAATGATTATTGCAGGTTTTACTGGCCAGCTCCGAGGTTGGT
>JAJONR010014285.1:0-15228 GCA_029582245.1 Solanum etuberosum
CCCCCCCCCCCCCCCCCCCCCCCCCCCCCCCCCCCCCCCCCCCCCCCCCCCCCCCCCCCGGTACAATGAGAGGAAGGGATGGAGTGGAATAAAAAAATATTTTACATTTTATTTTATAAAAACATATTTTTTTGGATAATAAATTTTTAATCTTTAATTTTAACTAATACTAATAATTTATTTAATTTTTGTCAAGGTAGAATGTTTTGTCCATATGAAGTGTGATGTGTCAATTTTTTAAAATAAAAGAGAGTGTATTACACACACCATGATGAAAGTGTTATAAAAGAGATAGATGTGTTTCTCAAACTAATAAGTGATTGTTTAGGTATGAAATTCACACTCTCAATAGTTTAGGTATGAAACTCAAAAAAAGGGGATAATTTAGGTGTGTTTTTAACACTAATTATCTCATAAATAATTTGAGCGGTAATATTTTCTTATTCCGTTCTAATTTTGACTATCTATATAATTATTCATACTTTCGAAGGTAATGGTATATCGTCTTGTATAATACGATTATACTTTTGTCAAATATATACATTAATACCATTATTTTTATGTTGTTTCTCTTATGGAAACGCAAAAATCATACTCCCTCTGTCTCTAATTACTTGTCAACTTTTAAATTGACACATCTATTAAGAAAACAATGATTGACATAGTGAGTTTACCATTTTACCCTATTAATTATAAAGTGAATGAATTAAAAACTTAAGATTTTCAAGAAGTTCTACCTTTTTCAAAATAATTAATTGAGGGTATAATAGGTAAAAAAATATATGTCCTTCTTGATTGTCAAAATGGACAAGTAATTAGGAATAACTAAAAAAGGAAAAGTGGACAAGTAATTAGAGACAAACGGAGTATAAACATGTAAGATATAATTTTAAATATTGCAAAGTGCGATTAGGTTTTAATTAGTTTGCTGTACTTGCTCATTGCTAGAAAATGTCATAATGATTGTGCCCAAAAATAAAATACTACTAACATTATGCTTTTGATCAGAAAGATAAAATTATCTAGTGTCTAAATTATAAAGCCCAAAATTTTGCTGTCTCAATTGACTAATCATTCATGTTTCATTATAGCTTTAAAAAGCAATTAGCCACTTTTGGTATAATAAATAGTAATAGTTAGGGTAAAGTAAATTTCTCAAATGATCAATCAATTTATTGAAATTGTACAAATCATTTATCTTATTTTTATATTAATAAAAAACCACTTAATTTATACCTTATTCTCCCTTCTCTATAAAATATAAATATAAAAACTCTAATTGGAAAAGACATTTTTGTTCGCCCCAAAGATGACTTGGACAGACCCATAGAGTTAAAAAGTTGATTAATTATTTAATTATTAGGGTGAAAATCATTTTCACTTCCTAACTTTGTTTTTTAAAATCTAACTCCCCCTTTTATTTTGAACAATAATCAAGTTCCCCCCTTATTCTATGCCTGTTATACCTTTACATTATCAACTTTTTTATTAATTTTTTTTTAAAATATGATATTTTCAATGTTTTTAATTCATGTAACAAATTTTTCATCAAAAACATAAACATTATCTTTTGGACGAAAAAAGTAAGAAATACTAATCAAGTATATAATCTAATGATGTTCTATAATGAAATAAATTTGCAAACTGAGAAAATTGATTTCAGTAAAAATAATCAAAACTCTAATATTTATTTATACAAGTGAAAATGGCAGAGAATAATAGTTATACAAATATATTTTGATGTAGGATTACAAAATAATTAATTTAATTAAGGTCAAAGTTTTAAAGATAGTATTTATTCAGATTTTAAATAATTTTACACTATAATTTATGTCATACTCCATCAATGCCAATCAAAACTTGTTCATATTTATATAGATAATAGAAAATTCCCCCACTATTTATATTACTTGACCAACATTCTAAAAATAGTTATTTTAATTTACTTGTCCAATTTATGAAATCAAAAGAATTTTTAGTATTTTTTTTATTTCTATCTTTTGTATTAATAACTGCATAAAGTACGAGTAGTCAAATTTAAAATTTCAAAACATTATTAATATGAGAAAAGGGTAAAAAATACCCCTCAACTTTTATTTATTAGTTGATTTTACCCTTATCATCAAAATGAAGTTATTCATACCCCTACGTTACCTAACTTATCATTGGTTCCCCTATTTGGATGGAAATCCCCAAATCACTTAAAATTACCCGATTTTAAAAAAAAATCCCATCACCCTAATATAATGGAAACTCAAATCTAACCCAACTAACTTAATACAAACCTACTTCACCTCTATCTCTAAAACAAAAGTTCAGGAACTCAATCCCTCTATTTTCATGTTGCTTTCCTTATTGTTGTCCCTCCGCCGCCGTCTCCTTTGGGTCAACAACGAAGAACCCAAAGCTTCCCTCACCGCCGCTAATTTGGGTCAACAACGAAGAGTCCAATAACCTTCCAAATTAGCCACAAATCACAATTTCGTTGGAAATGCATTGAATCGGTGCAAAAACTCTCTTTTTATTGAGTTCCATATGATCTATAGAGTTTTTTGATGAATTTTGAAGATGAGTTTGATGATGATGAAGAATAAGCACCTTTGAGGCAGAGGATGAAACAAGAATTTTTATGATTTTCTTGTGAATTAGCTGAGAAAAATAAATGCCCCATAATTTTTAGAAACCGCTGATATTGTTCTTTGTTTGTTCATTTGTATATTGATGATGTGGTTTTCATACCACCCAATTGAAAAGTCATCAATTAATGAAATGAAAACAGGTAGATTTAAAAATTGAGTCGGAATCACGAACCGTGGTGCTCATTCTCATGAACTGCCAATGAATCGTAAGGCGGACGACAGTGATTGCAGTAGGGGTTCAAATCAATTTGCGTCGGTTCGTTGGAATCGAAGAAAGAACATAATGAGGACGAAGAGAGTTATCCTTCAGTCGCTTGACGACTTGGTTGAGGCAGACAATTTTAATTATAATGTGAACTTTTTGATGGAGCAAGAAGAAGCCATTGTTGCTGCTCTAAGATTTTTGTCGGATATGTGCACAAGCTGCAGAGAGAGAAGGAGAAGAGAGAGATTTGTGTTATTTGTTATTTAGTATAATGAGTCAGATTTGGGTTAAAAGAGATAATTGGGTAATATCTATTGAAATCGGGTTAATTTTGGTTGATTTGAGAATCTCTGTCTAAGTAGGGATACAAATGATAAGTATAGTAACAGTAGGGGTATAAATAACTTCATTTTAACAGTAAGGGTAAAATCAACTAATAAATTAAAGTTGAAGGGTATTTTTGACCATTTTCCCTTATTAATAATGTTAGTTTAGCAAAATACACATCTAATTAAAATTTTTAAGGGGTGTCATATCAAGAAGGGTCAAGTAATATGAAACACATGGAATAAGTGTAATGTCTCATTTCTTCTAAATTTGCTTTTAATTGTGAAATATTTTACCCTTCCTCTTAGCTTTTTCATGCTTAGTTTGGGTTGCGGGAATGGTCGGTGTGGTCCCCGATGTGATTGGGTGTGTTTTTGGTGAGTTTGCCCCTTTTGAGTTGAGAATTTTTTATATGATTGACCTTGATCAACATTATGAGTTCCGAGCATTGTATGGAAATTCCGTCAGTTTTATTGAGTCTGGAACGATGATTTTGGTCTAGTAAAGTGATCGGTTAGAGTTTCGAGATCTTAGGACATGATTTGAATATTTAGGTAAAAAGTTAAATTTTTTACCTAAATGGGTTCCGAGGGGTATTTCGGTCATAACCATATTTTTTTAGAAATCCGACGATTCCATTGGTTCAAAAGTATGTTTTATGATGAATTTGCACCATTGGTTCGTGTTTATAGGATTACGAATGAGTTTTGAAGATAAAAAAAGATGTTTTCATGGTTGCTGGTGCACACTTTTAGTGGCAAATAAATAGACCTTTAGCGACGAAAAATGGGCTTTTGTGACAAAATCGTTGAGTTAAATATCTATTCGAACCCATTTCATTTTTTTGATATTTTGGGAGCTAGAAAAGTCGATTTGAGGTTATTTTTGATGCGTTTTTTCATAATCATTGGGTACGTATTTCTAATCCTATTTTACTTCTTTTTTCCAAGAATATCCCTTCATATTTCATGATTTCTATCCATTAAGTTGATATTTTAAACCCTAAAGTAGTGAAATCGAAAATTGTTGATTTGAAGGTCAATTTGGAATGAGTTTTCATTTATTTTCAGGATTTAAGGTCCTTGTATTGTGGGTAAGCTGGTTTTGACAAAGTTTTTTCAAAATTTTTCATTTTTGACCGCATCTCAAATGTGGGTTTCAGAGTTTTTCTTGCCAAGTTGGAAAAGTAGTAAATTCTTAATTTAGAGCTCAATTCTTGCTTGTTTTTAATGGTTTTTTCAACCATGAACTCCTCTTGGCTTTTAGAATTTGATTTTCAACCAAAAATATGATTTTACCCTTTCGATTTTCGAAGTGATTTTTGAACTATTTTACTCCGATTTTAAATCTTATCAATATGAGTATCATTGGACTCCTTTGATGAACTCTTTCAATTCTTGATAGTTGAGAATCGTTTCGGTTAGCATGTGATTGAGAATTATCCCAGTAGAGTTGTTCTAGTGAAGTTTCGGCCTTGAGGTAGGTTTGACTATCCTTCTGCTAGACTGGGATTGGGTAATTCATCACTCTTATATCTTAGGCTAAGGGATGAGATCGTAGCATGATTTTGGGCTGTGTTGCTTTGAGAGTGTATGATTCATGAGTTGCATGTGAGAGGCTTGTAATGCTATTTGACTTGTAATGCCTGAGTGAGGGGCTGAGTTGTAAACTTTATAATGCTTTGAGTAAACGAAATGCTTTCCAAATGGAATCCACTTATTTCAAATTTACTCTTTCCCACTATTTTTCATATAAGGGTGTATATCATGATTCGACTGAGTTTTAAGAAATTTAGACAATTGATACATGTTGAGTTGATTATTGCCTCCATGTTATATACATGTTGTGATGCATCCATTCTCATTCATCATATCATGTTCTTGGGAAATTGAGAAAAATGTGGAGATTCCTTTTGAGAAAGAAAATGAGACCTTTTTTTTTTATCCTTGACCACATTGAGGTGGTAAGTTGATGAGATATTGAGATTGTGATTAGGTATATGAACTGCAAGTCTCCCATGAGTCCTTGTTTGGGAGCCTTAGCTCGACATGGTGTATACGACAGGTTGTGCGACAACCTTGATTCACCGTACCACCACATCATTGCATCATCTCACTACATTGCATTAATCATTTGAATTGCTTGACTTGCCTGTGATATTGAAATTGTTGTGACCTTATGTGTTTACTTTACTCGCGCCGTTCATTATAAATTGGTAGCACCGATGTCGGAATAGGACTTTTCTGTATGCAGGTGGAAGCGTTTCTTAGTATATTTCATAAGTTGATTAATTCCTTTTGTTCAGTCGGCCAAGCCTACTGAGTACTTATGGATTGTACTCACCCCCTATTTCTGTATCACTTTTGATGCAGATTCTAGTCAGGGTACTCTCCGTGGTGGTTGATTGTTTCTAACTTTGGAGATCATTTCGGAGTGGTGGTGAGATCCTGTTCCCGGATCACCATTAGTTCCATCCTTTATTTTCAATTCTTTTCAGAGACTTGTGATGTGTTTCATACTCTAAAGTTGTATTAGATGCTCTTTATACTTATGCTACAAGGTTCTAGGATATTCTTTGTTGTTCTTTTCTATCGTTTGTGGCCTGACTTCCCTTCGGGAGTCTCGTATGTGTTATTTTTAACTTACAAACCATTTTGAGGGTTTTCGGGGTGTGTGCCATCATGACCTCGACTTTTGGATCGTGACAATAAGAGAGTTGGGAAAGACAAAAGTATACACATACATACATATACACACGCTTAATGCATATTATATTGAAATAACGGTCAAAAAAATAATATTGAATTTCGCGATAAATTCTTAAAAATATTGTTCTACTTATAAATAGCTAGGTTAATTTTTTTTATAAATAATATAAAAAGGTATTACATATATGTAAAATAACAAGGGTAAAATTGACAATATATAGATAAAAGAGGAAGTTTAATTATTGTTTAAAATTGAGAGCGAATTTGATTTTAAAACAAAGTTAAGGGGTAAAAATGATTTCCACCTTAATTATTATGTATACATAATCGATCTAAATATTGGAATTGTTCTAATTCAAGTACTTTAGCATAATAAAGAGAAAAAAAATGGACAGAGTCGAAGACATACTTATGGTCCCTCCTCTTAAAAAAAACAAAAACATAATTTTAATTTAGTTCAATTTTAGGAAGTACATTAGTTTGAAATTAATTTAGATTATGATTAGTGGATTGATAAGATGATTTTGTAGACAACGGTTAATAATGACCAGCTTTCGTTGTTTTCATACAGTGGATTTGGAAATATCATTACACACTTCTATATCTTGTACTTCAAATAAATATGGCGGAATAGTTTGAGAAACTTTTATACTTCTTTCATATTATCACTTGAACGCAATAAAACACAATATTTTAAATCATTTTCTCATATGATCATGTACGTAATACAACCAATTACACATGAAATTTTACATCATTTTTTAATGACACATAATAAATTAAATGGTAGAGGATAAATCAAATCAAATAGGCTATTTTTGTAAATTCTGAAATTTTTTCAACATTCATGTTCCCATTAGACTTAAATTTTCAGCTGTATTTGTCAATTGTCATAAATTGAGCACCAAGTTCGTGCCAAATAGTTGATTTTTTTTCCCATTTGACTTAAATTTTCAGCTACAAGTTATCACACAAATTAAACAAGCCCCAACCATAGTTTTAAATTTATTTCACAAATTCACGAGAACTATTTAATATTCTTCAAGCTTCCTCAAGCTTATCAATAAAGTTATTTAATTTTTTAATACCCATCATCACTCTTCGTGTTAAACCATAGTCATACCTCCAACTTAAAACTAACACAAATAGAAATAGTGGTCTAAGTTTTTTAGAGTATAAAAAACTAAAATTTAAAAGGAGATCCGAAAAATACTCAGGAAATTGGAATTTGGGGGGGGGGGGGGGATAAAGGGGTTGTGGGGTGCATTAAGAAGAAGAAGAGGGGATGGCTAGCTATATAACCCAATGAATTCACCAAAAAGGGAAATTTGTGATTGCTTCTCCAAATGATGGCAAATGCATAAATGCAAGTTTTAATGAACCTCGACATGTTAGCACAATCCGCTTCACAGAAAGCCACCAACTACAAACCGAACTAATGTGCTTCATGGACAATTTACACAATAGCACCAGCTGGCTATGTATGATATTCAAATATAATCTTCTTTCTGTATCCAAGTAATAAAAAGACTGATTTTGTTGTACATTCTTTGTTCACATACCAGCGCATGACAATAAAAAAGGTTGTGCTTTTACTTGCGCATGACAATCAGGAGTATTGGTAGAAAGATATACTCTTGTCATCAGATACACTGGCAAGCATACAAGACCTAACATCAATCCTTGATGGCGGTCCAAAAGCAACAGACCATACCTGGTCTGTGTGGTTAGTTAATGTCTGCGTAGCTGCTCTCATTTTAAGATCCCACAGCTTAATGGTCTTGTCGCTTGAACCTGTTGCAACGGCCCCATCTGGAGAAACATCCACACTCAAAACCCAACTCGCATGACCTGACAAAGATGTGAGCAAGGTCTTTCCCTCAGCATCATACACATGCACATGACCATCATCTGATCCTGAGAAAAGTATCCTTGAATCATGGAGTGAAGGTGAAAACACAAGAGAGCGCACAGGCATGCAATGGCCTTCCAAGAAGTGAAGAAATTTTGCACGAGCTACATCAAAAACAGAGATTGTTCCATCAACTGAACCACAGGCAAGAAGCCTACCATCAAGATTCCATGCAACCGAGAGGACAAATTTCTTGGTGCCACTTTTCTCGGATGGTTGCGAACCTCCTTGACGCGGAATTGACAATGTGGCAACGAGTTGCCACTGAGTGGTGTCCCATAGCTTGACTGATGAACTACCACCTCCAGCTGCTGCCAAAGTGCTACCCTGAAAAATGTGGAGAACCATAATGCGGCTGCTTAAAATCGATCAGAGAAAACATGAGTAGAAAAAGTAAAAATGTTTGCAGTATAAACCTTGAGCATCACATGACAATGAGTCAAGTGGCGCACACAGGGAGAGAAGAAAATCCTGATTTATGATGAACACAAAACTATAGACAAACAAGAGGAAAAAAATGGAAATAGGATGAATGATAAATAATTTGTGAGCCGCATCATCAACCAAGGAAAAAAACCAATCACTGTAGACCTTACACTACCAGAAAACATATTAAAACATAAACCAACAAAAGTAAATAAGTTACAAAGATCACAACAATTCATTATCAAGAAATATAAAATATTCCATAGGCAACATCAGTCTTACGTCCCCAAGGCCTAGCTCGAGTGGAAAAAGGTGGAGGCTTTGTGACTTAGGTCGCAGGTTCAAGCCCCACACCATGCAAAGCGAAGCCTGGTATTTAAGTAGAGAAGGGTAGAGGGGCGGGCCCATTATCCACAGAGTTTAGAAGGCTGTGATTGGTCCAAAGGGCGGGTCACAGATGAATTTCTCGGTTATCAAAAAATAAAAAAACACTCTCAGTGAAGTCCAACAACTATCATAGTCAATTTGCATAAACGAATAAAAAAAGATGATTATAATTCAGTACTGTTCCAAGTATGAACAAAATCTTCGGTACCTCACTATGTTGCAAAATAAAATATCCAAAACCACCAATATATTTTTAAAATATGTTGATGACAAAACAGCATACCAACTCTTTGGTGAGAATTTTTATTAACATCTAGCACTTGATTAAATAGACATACTCTTCATTTCAACGTCAAGTGCTAGACCTGCACTATCTTCATGCAAGGAAACCACTCTGAGAAGATTTCGATCAAACTGTTTTAAGCTAAGCAACCTATTCTCAGGTAGGGTTTTGGTTCCTCCTGCTAGATCATTTTAAGAGATCAAGTTTTTTTTTTTTTTTTTTAAATGTATGATAGAATATAGCTCCAACCAAGGTGAGAGGTTTCACTTGGCTAGTAGTTAAAAAGGCATGCCTTACTCATGAAGTACTACAAAAGAAGGGGAGAGTAGTGGTGACTAGGTGTTTTTTGTGCAATGAAACAAGAGAGACAAATAATCACCTGTTCCTACACTGTAAGTTCACTACTCAAGTGTGGAATCTGTTTTTCAGTCTCACAAAGACAACATGGACAATGCCAGAGCATACAACTGATCTGATGAGCTGTTGGATTAGAAGAGGTGGAAGCATGAATCATAAAAAATGGTGGAGGATAATACCCTCATGCATATGGTGGACAATTTGGAAAGAGAGAAATGGAAGGTGCTTTGAAGACAAGATCAGGTCCATTCATGATGTGAAATGGAAGTGCCTGGAAACCTTATTTTTTGGTGTAAACAGAACTGTATAGAGGAAGTAGAGGAGTTGGTTGATTTCCTAGGTACTTTGTAAAGTTTAGATTTGAATCTCACTCCCCTGTAACATGTTTTTGGTGGTGGCCAGCAGTCCCAATGCTGAAGAATACAATAGTACTAATTCTCAAAAAAAAGATAAGAGATCAAGCTTTTTTTGGGCAAGAGTTATCCAAGATACTTCATTTTTAGTTCCATCCATGTAACTGACTATTCATAAAATATCGCATTTGCAGCAATGATGAATTTAGCAACCAGTGAGTCTCATTAGGTGATAAAATTAAGAGCAGTTATTTCTATTCTAAAGCCATGATAGTGAAGGAAAAAATATGATGTGGTATTGACTCCAGGTATTCTAAATGAAGGTGGCAAGAGATTCAACTATCAAACTTAACTTTTCACGTTCGATCCTCAACAAAAGATCCTTATAACAATGCAAGATAGATGAAGTAAATCCATTAGTCACTAACTCTTCTAATCCCATCTGGTTGCTCCTAATGTCAAGTTATTATCATCTTTGTTTACAAATCAGTAAGAACAATTTCTAACTTCAACTAGTGAAAAGGATTTGATTTCGTGATATTATGGGTATGTCTGTTATGGAGGAAAATATCTTCTAAGTTTACAATATTTGGTTGATCAAAATTTTTTAAGAACATCTTCGGAAAATAAGTTCCTTAAAAATGAGGAAAATGACTTCCCTAGTGAAAGTAAGAAAAACTAATTCCATAAGTGGCACGCCACTCCACCTCACACCCCACATCCCACCCCCCACCCACTACCCCCATAGCCCCCACATCCACCACTCCTACTCCCCTACCCCACCCACATAGTATTTGCCTAGAATATATATAAATATACCTTTGGGACAATTTTTCCGGCTTACAAAAATAAGTACGAAAATAATTTATGTTTTTTTTTTGAAACTTAAGTATGAAAATAATTTATGTTTTAGGAAAACATTTTTCTTTCAACCCAACACACCCTATATTACTAGTAATTTAACGAATTAACCTTTTAAGATAGTTGTTCATTGATTATTTGTTTGTTAGGTATATTAATCACAACTCTAGAAACCTATCCCTAGCAAACTGACTCTTAGGAAAATACAGAACCTTACAAACTCATTCCTGCCCCATAAACCAAAGCTATACTCCACTTATTACCAGTCACTTTTAACCAAATCTCAACTCCTCGGACTAACATTACTTACTACTTAAAAAACAATTGTATTTCCTGAAAAAATCACATAAGAGAGTTTTTATGCCTCAATAGGATTAGAAAGGTAAGACCTAGTCCACTTGTTTGTACTCTTTACTTTGAGATTTGCTTTTATTTGTTCCTCCTTCTGTCCCAACTAAGTGTCTTACATTCCTTTTTGGTCTTGTCCCAGAAAGAGTGTTTTTTCCCTATATTTAGTAAGTTTTCAATTCCAAGGCAAGCTTAAGACCACAAATTTATAAGATTACAAGATTCAAAAGTTTCTCTTTGTTTCTTAAATTGGAATGGAGGGAGTAAGCAAAAACTAGCCCTAGGAGCTGGTAATGAATTGTTGAGCAAGATTCCAAATTTACTCTTCAGAAACAAGCTTCATGTATTCTGCCTCAGTATGCTAAATAAGGCATAAATCCATAAATAGGTATATAGATAAAAGTTGAACAATTTGCCCACAATTATAGACAGTCAAAAAAGATTAAAGCTTGTACTTCTTCTTTTGGTATGATGGTGATATCTCTTTAACTCATTTACTGGACATAAAACTACATCGCTATTAGAATGCAAAAAGCAATTTAATTTTTCAAAAAAAGGAAATGTGTTCCTTACATCGGGACTAAATTGCAATTGCCAGACTTCAGATGGAGGAGCTTCGAGAGTAGCGATGGTGTTATTAGTATCAACCTCAAACACTCGAATGAAGCTGTCTAGAGAAGCAGAGGCGGCAATTCTCCGATTCGGATGAGCAGTGACTGATACAACGCCGAGGCAATGGCCGGTGTTTGTGTGAAGGCAAGTGAGTTTGGTTGGGTCCCATAACCTAACAGTTTCATCAAGCCCTCCGGTGAGAAGTAGCGCCGGTTTATCGCCGTCCGATCGGACCCACGCTGCCGTCCAAAGTGAGTCTTCGTGCGCATTTTGGATACCGTCTAGTGGAGCTAGCTTCATGGTGATCCCGTATGGTTAAACCCTAGGACATTGAAGGTCTGTCTGGTCACTTTCTTTGCTATAAAGTGATATCTATTTTCCCTATGCAACCTTCAAATTTCAATAATTACATATCTGGTCCCCTTACCTCCTATTGCGATACGTTGTTAGTGCGATTCGTTAATTAACTAAAAAAAGTAATTGCCTTTGTCTTTATACTTTAGAAAAAAGTTAGATTTATTCATAGTCATATATAATTTTTAGGCGAAATCATTTGATGGACTTTTGTATGTTTTTAGATTCTAAACCATTCTACTTAATTCCTTACCAACTACATCCTTAAATCCACCGAAACACAATAATCGATGATTCATCCACCAGACAATGTCTTCCATTGTAATTTCACTAAAGTTATCTCCTTATACCTCAACTTTTAAATCCGTTTATCCAAAATAGCTACATGTTCTTTCTCAAAAGTCAGATTTTGATCCAACTATATCGAGTGTCATTGAATCACATGAGAACCATCACAATGATACTTTCTTCAATATAAACATATAAAATACTTGATGCACAACTAATTGAACGTAAAGTAAGGCCAACTCGTAGGCCATCACCACAAAGCGTCGAAGTACCTCAAACGGACCAATAAACCTTGGACTAAGCTTGTTCTTTTTTTCACGCCTCAGCCCTCATGACACCATCCATATCCATAGGTGTAAGCTTAAGCAATACCTTCTTTCTAACTATTGACTCCAAATCATAAGCCTTTGATCAGCGTAGCTCTTTTGCCAGCTCTAGGCTATGAGAAATTTATATTGAATAACTTTTGTTGCACTCCATTTTTCTTGTAAAAAATTAGCCATTAACGTGACAATTCTTTTAAGATTCAAAAAGTGAAGAGTCGCCACCTAACGAATTAAGATGCATTAGGGAACCATTCTAACTAAATTACAGATAATAACTCCATTTAGTAGTCTACGTCACAAGAAATTGATAAGAATTCAAGTTACCTCAAAAGAAAGGTGTTGAGTATATTTGAGGTCCACAAATATGGGTTCCTGCCGAATTTTCTTATTCTATGGGGTTTACATGATAGACAATGGGTGGATAAATTTATTAAACTAAAAAATAGCTATATGATTAGCATGTAAACCTTTAATTTAAGATACGTAAATAATTTAGCGTAAAATCAATAACTATCTAACTAATATACAACTAGGCGGTAAAGTGAATAAACATGCAAACTTATTTAATTTTTATTTAATAAACAACTAAAAATAGACGTACAACATGATTATGTGTATTGAGAAAATCTAGACAATGTAAAATTGTTCAGATAAGTGTGAAGAGAGAATTTTAAATAGTGAATTAAATAAAATTTATCATTTTTATTAAAGAGTATAAAACTAATTCATTACACTCAATTAATCGTTCAAATCAATTTACAGAAGTGAAATTATATTTTTATTACATTACAATAGAATAATAGAAGTCTTGAGATAAAAATATTAACTACCACAAGCATATATATATATATATATATCACGTTGGGGAACCTCTTTATGACCTAGAAAACTATTTTTTTTTTTTTCTCCTTTTTGATTTTTTTTCTTCATTCTTTTCATTAATCAATTTGGTTAGTATAATTAGAAGAAATCCTATCATATTTACCACATCTAATTTTATCTTATGAGTTACAAAAAAACTCTATCTATTTACATTCTCTACTTAAATAGCATATCTCCTCAACTCCCTTCTACCTAATTTTTATGGCTTAATCAACCTATAAATATCAATCTGGAGTTGTTGGGTGTTCATTTCTATTTCTACTTCTTGTTTTTATTAGTATATCTTTTCTCTTTTGTTTGTTTTCTTCATTGTTTTCATAAATCATGTGTTTAATCATCTAAAGAAAGGTCATAGAAAAGACGATGTAATAACATAGTCATTACTTTGAATTGATTAAAATAAAAGATATTCTTCAAAATTTATTTTCGTATCATAAATTCATAATAGACAAATACAAGTTCATCAAGATTAAGAACGAAGTTAATTGGTGGTGTATAATTCATCAAAAAGAGAATGATCACATTAGTTTGGTACAAATTCATCAAGATGAAGAAGGAAATTTAATGGTCTTGAAAGATTCATCAAAAGAGATGGTAAAATTAGTTTGGTGAAGTAAAAAGTGCATTAGAAACTTTAGGATTAAATTTTTACAAGGCTAATCATGAAAAGGAAATGGCTAATCAAGCAATTATCAAAGAAATATGCTAAAAGACTCAAAGGGGTTAACTATGGATACTATCAGGGTAGGCAAATGTTGAGTCAAAAAGTTAGCTTAATAAAGAAATGGCTAAATCATGTCCTATGAATCAACACTTTGTTTCACATTACAGCCACATCAGAAAATTTCTAGATATCTATATATATACATAAAATACAACTAATTCTTATCATACATGGAATACAAATGATTAAACTGGATCTCTTTCAACTTTCTACCTAACAACATAACTGAATTCAATGAACAATCACTTTTAAGTTCATTTTTTTTTTTGTCTAGAGTCAATTTTAGATCCTCCTGATCTTAACTAAAATTATCCTAGACTATTCATGCAAAAATATTATGAGAGTTACCCATGTTGTCTTAGCATATCTAGATTGAATACCTAGCATTCGAAAGACATTTAGGATTCTTTTCTACCTACCTAAAAACATTTTCCCTCAAGAATCATTCATCCATCATCAAGACTTTTTCTAGTGCTCTATTACCCAGATCTTTACCATTTCTTTTAGCTACGACATAGACCTCGTTGGAGCCTCGTAATTTATGCTTCGACAATTTAACCCATTTGTCTCTCAAGACTTTTTATAAAAAAAATTAAAGGTCTCTAGACCAATGGCCCAGTGACTATTTTATTATAATATAATGTTAAAGTCAAAATCAAATTGTTCAATAAGAAAGTACAAAATGCAAAACTAAAGTAAAATAGATGGTCACAAATATCTAAAGTTCGTTCCGTTTTGAGATTTCCTAATCTTGATTCGTTTTGCTTTCTTTGCTCATACGATGCCTCTTGTTACTGTGATAAATATCTATTATTAGATCCATGTATTTTTGTTGGTCTACAAATTTGGTTGCTCATTATCTTTGCGGTTGATAATAGGTGAGCAACTCTTTCCTCTTTTCCTTTTCTTTGTTGCGCCTGTGTGAGCCATCTCAGATGTGTTGTTTTTGTAAGTGTTGATTCTTGTGTTTGTTGTTGATTTGTTCTCTGTGCTTGATGTTGCTTGTTACCTTTTGTGCCTTTTTCTGCATCTGATTTTGATTTTTTTATTTTGAATAGTCATAGCTGCTAAGTTGTGTTTTTTGTAGTTTACTTTCTTTGTTCATCGACTAACTTTTTAGCATTTCTTTAATCTCATTTAACTGACCCTGAACTGATTACCCTGACAGTGTTGATAGCCTATATATATATATATATATATATATATATATATATATATATATATATATATATATAT
>JAJONR010014286.1:0-11075 GCA_029582245.1 Solanum etuberosum
AAGGAGTATTTTCGGAAAGGAAAGAGCTAATATTTTATACTGCCCATTTTTCTTAATTCATCTGTGCCATTTTTGTCCTATACGTTCTCTAATAGATCATACGTAATTTCTTGAAGGATGCTGATACTTTTGAGGGTTCTTCCAAAACCTTTGAGGATGAGAAAAATCAAAGCAAAGAAGTGGGCAAGGTTGATGAGGAAACAATTGATAAAACTAACAACATAGTCACAAGCCTTGCTGAGAAAGCCATGTCTGTAGCTGCTCCTGTGGTGCCTATGAAAGAAGATGGTGCAGTGGATCACGAAAGGTGTTATAATTTTCACAACATGCTTTTTTTTTTTACTTCAATTTTTTCTCAAAATCCACTTGCTATCCTCTTTTTCTTAAATAGGCTGGTGTCGATATTGGCGGAATTGGGACAGAAGGGTGGCATTCTGAAATTGGTCGCAAAAGTTGCATTGCTTTGGGGTGGTATACGAGGTGCTATTAGTTTAACTGACAAGCTCATCTCATTTCTGCGCATAGCTGAACGTCCTTTGTTCCAGAGGTAAGATATTGCATCATTTTACTATAAAAAAAGCATTGTCTTTTATCTATGTTCTAGGGTGCGGGATGAAAGAATTAACTACACATATTGATAAAATCTTTGTTTTAAAGCAAAAAGTCATCTCTCAACGATTTTGTTTGGCAGTGTGTTAATTTTGTGATTAAAGGAAATAATATGAATTTTACTGAGAAAGGAAATAATTTGAATCTTTTACTGCATTAACTAAAGGAATGTTTCAGGATTAAGCGACACCTTTTCCAAGAATGGCAAGAAATCATATGTCGGCTGTTTGTTTCTTCTTCTTACTCTTCTACATGGTTAGATGCTGAAACTGATATGATGATAGGGCAAAATTTGTACCCTTGCTCGTGGATATTGGCATTGGTGGGTAAATTTAGTCTGCACTGAATAGATACCTCCATTTGCATTAATGACTGAATTACTTTAGTGATTACCTTTCATGGCTTCTGTCATATTTTCACCTCTTTCTTTAATCTGGATGAAAACATGAGTGAAGGAAATTCTAGTCTCCGGAAATCACCCTACTTTAACCTCTTTCTTTAGTCTAAATGAAAACACGAGTGAAGAAACCTCTAGTTCCAGCATTCACCTTTAGGGTGATTTTTAAAAAAAAAATTAAGAAACACCCTTCTGCATCAAATTATTTCTTCTTCATAATTGCGCCTTAGTCTTAGGAATGTGGGGATCTCGGAACAAGTAATTATTAGTTTACCTTCTGGACTTCCATTTCTTAACCACATATATTCGTTTGACCTCCCTAGTGAGCAGCAGCTCTCTGATGTTCTTTGTCATTCTTTTAAAACAAGCAGAGATGCAGCTATTTATTTACAGATCTTCAATATCACAATTGGGATGGTGCAGTTAATCTTGAGATGCCATACACTTCACATCCTGTTGAAAATTGCTTTCAGTTACTGCAGTATACTTTAGCATAATAAGTTGCCTAGGTTTAGTATGAAATTTAAATTTTTGTTAGGTTGTTTTAGTTGTTGAGATATTTTATGATTTTTGAATTTTTAATTATGCAGATTTTGTGTTTAAGTTGGCTATTTAAAGCCCTCATTTGCTTAATAATTATTGAGAGACATTTTCAACCCTTTTTTGCTGCCCTGATTTTTAGAAAAACCTACAGACCCTCTTTCAAGCAAGCTTTTTATCCATCTTTAGATGCTCCTATAATTTAAAATTACAGGGTCTCAGTTTCATTCCAAGAGTGTGAGGTCACTGACATGTTACTTTCGTGAGTAGAGTCGATGGGGGCCTTCATTCATTCTGCAGATTTTAGCTGTGTCAAGATGTTTTTAGACTGAGCTCTCTGTCATTTCACTCAGCTTGACATGCTATCTTACTGATGTTGCTCGATTCTGGAACTTGTACCAGGATTCTTGCATTTGTTGGTATGGTGCTTGTTTTATGGTCACCAGTGGTCGTTCCATTTCTGCCCACACTTGTGCAAAGTTGGACAACACAGAAGCCATCCAGGACTGCTGAGATCATTTGTATTATTGGCCTCTACATGTCTATTTTCTTACTAGTAACTCTATGGGGCAAAAGGATACGTGGCTATGAGAAACCGCTTGAGCAGTATGGACTAGATATGACTTCAATGCAGAAGGTAAAAGTTCTCTTTGTTAACAGTCAACTAATGCTTTAAAGTTGACAAAGTAACAACTTCTTGAGGAAGCACCTTGCCTATCCGAGTCTCTCTTTGTTCTGTAATACTGTAATTATGATTTAGAAGGATCATCAGATAAGTGAATATGACTTCTTCCCTTTCTTCTCTCTAACATCTTCATGCTCTTCAATGGGATCTCATCACTCGATTGAGGTTGAGATTATCTTACACTGTTAAATTCAACACCAATCACTCGTTTACATGTTATTTGGAATTCAATGAAACACAACAGTCTAGGAAAGTATCTGGAACAGATATTTGCTGTAATGTAATGAGATAATCATACTTTCATGGTTTTTGTTACAAATAGAGATAGGAGACTAAGTTCACATTCTTGCAGTCTAACCATTTCAATTTCTATTTATTACAATGTGACCTACATTAAGCACTTATTTTCATTTTAACCAATGTAATTAGGTGTGAATACCTAGGTATAGGCCTTCATATGTTGTTGCAGTACTAAGCAATGTCAGATATGTTGAACGAAAACCTAATTTTCCTTATCTTTTCCTTCTTTACTTTCTGCTGTTTTCTTCTTTCTAAGCTTTCTTTGTTTCTTCATAACAAAAATGCCATTGAGCACAATCCAGCTCATTTGAAACAGTTCTCATCAAATATGGTAAAGAAATCATATCTTTAGCAATAATTTTTCCATCAAGTGATCTTTTTCTTTATTTCCCCCTTTTGTGTCAATGGTAACATGGATTGGAAGAGGGAGAATCTAGTCTTGTACCTCATTTTCTGTTTTTATCTTTAATCATGAGACCATAATATGAGTTATGCTGACATTCTTTAAGTATCAGTTCATGATGTTGGCCATGAATATTTATATTTCTCAGTAACATATTTAAAGCTTTGAAGGATAATCTATTTTAATTGCATTACTCAGATGCTGCCTGCCTTTCTTGCAGTTACAGAGTTTTCTAAAAGGTTTATTTGGAGGAACCATCCTTGTTTTGCTAATATATTCTGTGAACTCCTTAATTGGCTGTGTTGATTTCTGTTTTCCCATGGCTCCTCCAACCTCATCAGCAGCTTTAACCTGGCTAAAGGTGTTTGGTCGGATATTTGTTTTATTTGTTCAAGGAGTTGCAACTGCAACAAGCATTGCCACTGTTGAGGAGCTTCTTTTCAGGTCATGGTTGCCTGACGAAATTGCTGCTGACCTGGGATATTATCGTGGAATTATAATTTCTGGACTTGCATTTGCTTTGTTTCAAAGGTGCGCCCTCATTCTTGATCCAATGCATTCAGGCTTTTGACATGGATCTATGTAGCCTGAGTTTTTAGGTTACTTGTCCTTCAAGCTGCCTATTTTTTAATTTTTCTTTTCATTTAAGCTTCGATCATCTAGGGGAAATTCATCATTTTCTTCAAGCTGCCTATTTTTTGATCTTTTGAAACTTGAGAAATAATTGAATGATTGAATTAAGGGTATCTTGAGAATCTTTTCCCTATATTTGTTTAGTTCTACTTAGTGCTCTTTTGTCTTGCATACATGTGCCTTCTGTCAATCTTGCCTCTTCGGATGTACCCTCTCGGGCCTCGGCCCACCCCAAAAAAGTTTTATCTGTATGATTGATTGCTTTTCTTAATGCTACTACCCTTTTTGTTCCGCTATGCAACTGAATTTCCTGCAAAGTGATTATGTTTCATATTCTAAAATTGCTTTTCAGGTCACCTTGGGCAGTGCCGAGTTTGTGGCTATTGTCACTGGCTCTTGCAGGTGTTCGACAAAGAAGCCAAAGCCTCTTCCTTCCAATTGGGCTGCGTTCAGGGATACTGGCTTCTAGTCATATTTTACAGACTGGTTTCTTTTTGACTTATTTACCAAAATTCCCTCCATGGTTCACGGGGTCTTCTCCAGCTCAACCATTTAGTGGAGTAGTTGGCCTTGCGTTTGCTTTGTCACTGGCCATACTTCTGTACCCTGTGGAGCCTCTTCATAGGAAGAAAATAGCCAGGAAAATCAAGGAATGAAATGTATGTAACTTTGTATTGGCAAAGATTGGTTAACATGTAGCCAAAATACAACCTGCTTCTTTAAGGAAGCTGAAATCTTGGTTGCTTTTGCCGCTTGTCTGGTACAAACTCCAGCTTGCTTATATTGGAAAGAGCAAGTGAGATCATTGTACTGAAGCAAAATCTGTGGCAGTGGATCAATGTCACCAGGCAGGAAGCTCTCCTTGAGCAAAGTTGTTTATAAGTGTATAAATGAGGCAAATTTTGTAGCTAAGTGAAAAGTGTATATGGGAATTTCAAGAAACCTCTTTATTCCCACCTCATACCCTGTACATGTAAGTAGTTGTCCTTTTCGACTGCAAGGAATGAAACAGAAATCATTTACCACTGAAGTTCTACAAACTGGAAGAGCAAGTTGTTCTCTCTCTATAAGTCACTTCCTTTTCCTGAAAATATTTTCTTTCAAATTTTAGATTCAGGGTGTGCTTTGGTATCCTGAAAAATACTTTTATAGAACACAAGTGATTTTCTCACTTAGTTTTTTCTTGTGTTTGGTCAACATGTAAATGAAGAGTACATGGCCATCTCCATTGGATCGTATATGCTCTAACAAGTTCCGGACTGTAACGAAAATAAATGTTCTCTTCATTTCTTCTCCCTAAACACATCACATGAATTGATATACTCATTATATATCACTTTTATATCTGTATATGATGTGTATATCTTTATATTTATAACGATACACTCATATGCTATGGCTTATACACGAAATACAAGTAATATGCACATAACATGCTATTGTCGGTGTTCATGACATTTTAATATTAAAGTGTGAATATAAACTGACAAGAAAGCCGTTACTTATATTGAGTATATCTCATGTAATCACTAATTACCCATCACCAACCCCTATTGTATACAATATTATTGTTCCACTACTTTGCTATCTAATTTATGAAAGAATTTTACACTGGTGTTTCTTCATGTGTTGTAGGGTGAGAATTATGAAAAGTATTAAAAATATAGTAGTATGCAGTGAGGTTGAAGTTGTGGAAGAGAGTTGAGACAAGGAAAAATATTTTAAGTCTCTAATTTATTCACTATAAAAGTGCGTAATTTTATGTTGAAGGAATGTTCTTTTTGTGGAGCTTTGGACTTTTCAACTAGTCCAGAGTTGTTTGACTCACATGATGTTGTTGGGTTGTCGTATGCTGGATGAGACAAGTCAAGAGTTATACTGCTGGATCAATGTAGATTTTATTGCAGTGACCTTGAATCTCCTTAAAGAGAGCTAAATATTCACGCCTCAATTTGAATATTTATTTTTCTCATTTTGTATTTATTTTTAACTGTCACTTGTGACATATTCACGAACAATTTTAAGGAGATTCAATTTTGAAAAGTTATGAATATCAAGATAGAAAATCTCAACATCACTAGATCTTTTTAAGAGATGAAATGGTAAAATATTTTTCTATTTGCTTAGCTCAAGTGGAAAAAAGGTAAAAAAAAATTACCTAATATTTTTCATGACATAAAAAAATGCATCTAGCCAAGCCCAAAGTGTTTATAACTTTTGATAGCGCTGAAAACAAGTTCACGAAAATCTAGGGATAGCATGTATGTCAGAAAACACTCTATCCTTTCCAAACATGCTATTTCACAATGACTTTTAGAGATATCATGTGTGTCAAGCCTCACTTCACTTGCACACTTTCTTCATGCACTCAATTTGCATTTCAAATATTCCATTCTGATTTTGCTCAGTCTGAACCTTTTAGATTTTAGAATTTGTTTTCATACCTCCAACCTAACATTGACTCCAATGTGTGTCTCATCAATCAGTACTATGTTATTTACAAATAGTATACACCATGACACTAAATTTTGAATACACCATGCCAATTCATCCATCATCAAAGTAAATAAAAACGAGCTAAAAACTGATCTCAGAAACAACTCCATTTTAATTGAAAAGTGTTCTGATTCTCCTCCAACCGTTCTACTCTGTCGAGTCAATTGACTCCCATCATATGATTGAGGTCTGAGGACTTTGTAAAGCGGCAATAAGGACTCAATTTTAGAGTTGGCTACTGATTGGCAATTCCTTTAATTATTAGTAGTAATATAAATCATATATCTTGAAGCTTGTCAATAACAATAAATTAGGCTAGTGGCCCATGATGCAACCAATCAATTGAACACAGTATTCAGGTCACCAAAAATTAGGTGCAAAGTCTTCCAGCACATGCATTTTCTCAGTCAATTATTATATAGTAACATTAATGAAATTTTATTCTTGAAATTAAGTACATATCAAAATAGAATTTTGTTTACAAAATACGAGTACGTACGTATGTGAGTAGAGAGATCAATGTTACAATAATACAATATCACAAATTTGTTTGAAATGTGGACCCTAGCTAGTTGTGTTTCGCGGCTTGAGCAATCGCAGAATGTCTAAGAAGAGGTTGAGAATGTCCAGGTAAAGATTGACAGAAGCCCAGATGTATTCATCATAGGTGAACCTCTTAATCAGGTTGTATGTATCAAACACAATATACACGCAGAAAACAATAGCACTTATTGCACAGTAAATAGCATTGACTGTTGATCCAAGAGGGAAGAACAACTGCAAATCAAATTATGGGCAAAGTCAGAATCACATACAAATACGACATGTAAAAGTTGTTTAAATATTTCATAGCCAAAATTAAATTATATGACTCTCGAAATCCAAATAGTACCACATAAATTGAGACAGAAAGAGTATATCTAGGAGACTAACCTGCAAAAATCCAGTCAAGAAAAGTACAATGAGGCTAGCAAACAGTATTGGACCCAAAAAGCTGAAGTCCTGGCCTCTCTTTGAAGCCCAAAATGTGTAACCAGTAAGAGATAAAACTACAGCTGATGTTAAAATCAAGGCTTCAAGCACAATTTTTCCTGTAATTAATCCAATTAGCAAAATTAATTATCCAAACATATAAGTATATATATAGCTAGAAAAGCTTCAAAATACTCACCATCTATAGCAGCACATGCTATACCAATAGAGATACTCAAGGTTATAGTGTAGAGGCCAAGGAAAACAAAATTCAACGGATGCTTTTGTCTATAGAAATACAAGGGCAACAACACTGCACAAAAACTTGTTTATCTGGTTTTAACTTGATATAAAATTTGAGAAAGTAAAACTGCTGAAGGTACCAAAATGTCCTGTGTAAAGTTAAAATAAAAAAGTTCGGATATGGACTTACATAAGAGAGGTAGAATGAGTAGAATGAGGAGAATGGTTTTGCCATGAAGGATGTTGTTAACGGGAAGGTATAGGACAGTGACAGCGGAGACGATGGTGGTTAGGAGGATCTGAGAGGCGAGGATATAGTAAACTTTGCGAATGAAACCCCAACGAAGATCATTTTCCTCATTTCCAATCCCTGGATACAGCAATGACGATGTTGTACTTCCTTCTTCTACATCATCACCTTTAACTCCTGACATTTTTTTATTTTTTTTTTCTCTTTCTCTGCCTGGAAAGTGATTTATATAGAAGCTTGTTTGGCAAGTTGGAGGCGGCTCTGTACCGCTCTTTCTTGCCAACTTCTTTCTATCAACTCCCAATTCATATTTCAATGACGTAGCTCGAATTTTGTTATGATACTCATGTACTGCTATTGGCATAAGTATGCCTATTTAACTTGAATTCAGCTAATATCTATTATACCCTTCAACTTTAATTTAACTTTAGCTTTGGGTGTTCAAAAGTAGGTAATTGAACAAATAAACAAACGCGTCCTACGTGGTATAAAACATATCGGACATCACGTAAGACATATGATTGCTATGTAGGACACCACGTTGGACGAATGTGTCTATTTGTTCAAATTTATATAAGCTTAAGTGTCTACTTATGTGCATCCAAAGTTAGAGGATATAGATGTCTGGGGAAGTCAAGTTAAAGGGTACATTACAAAGAAAAAAAAAATTCCCTTATTACTCGTTCATTTTAATGCAAAAGAGAAATTTATTATTTTCATTCAATATTATTGTAATTATTAAGTAATTATATAAAGTAATGTTAGTTAAATTTAAATTAGCTAAACATAATTGAATTAAAGATAATTTAGTAAAATAAAGAGTGTCAAGTAAACTAGGGGCAAAGTAAAATGAGACAGAAATTTTCTATATTTTATGTGTTAGGTCTCTTACCATTTATAAAGTCTCTTGTTTTAATTATTTTATTAACAATTCTTGACCCGCCCTCTCTCTCTGGCTGCTTTTATTGGTGCAACTTGCAAGTCAAATGAAACAAGTAGGTCCTTAATAAAAACTACTCCGTATATAAGCTAACTCCAAAATCCAAATCTCGTGCCCGGTAGCTTGAGTGAGAATATGATCTGTATCTCATTATTTAGAGAGAAAAAATAATTCCACTTGAGCATATACTTAGAAACCAATATAATAAAGTAGAAACAAAAGGATTCAAGATAAACATGTAACTTTTCATTTTTATTTGTTCAGTTAGCAATTGGAGGGAGATAAGAGGCCTTCTTTGCAATTTGCAAAGATTATCCAACACTTGCTTAAGTGAATATTCTTCTTTCCAATTTTATCTTTCGAAGAGAGTACTCAATAGTAGCATAATCAGAAATTTCATGAAGGGTATCCAAACTTTAAATAGTAAATTCAAACATAAAAAGAAGAAGAAGTAACTCTATAGGGATATAATCTTGCATGCCTTACATACTTTTGACTTTTGAGTCCTGTTGCCATCAAAGTTGTGAGGCGCTGGGAATCGAACACTGGCACTATGAAGTTTCATGCATACCGGCCTTGCCCCTATAGTATGGGTAATTATTGATTCTAAGAATGTTCAAAATATTATATATATATATAGAATAATATTTGACCTATATATTGTTGTTCCTCCTATATTCCTAAAATATTTCGAACAATAACTTTGAAGGATTTGGTAAGAATCAACAAAGTTTAAAGAGTATTTTCAAAACTAGAAACTTAAAATCAGTAAGGAAAATAGATCCATAATATACAAAATATTTTTTTCAAAGAAGAAAATCGAGCCCACTGAATGCACAATGTGTCCTTCAGGAAATTATTCCCCTCAAGTACCCAAGGTTAATGGAATAATCACTACAAAAAAACTGTTAAAAAACGACGGAAGGAAAAGCAACGAACGGCGTCGCTCCAAAAAGCGACGTCAATTGCCACACTGTCCGTCGCTTTAAAAAAAAAATTAATTTTTTTTTACAAAAAGCGACGGACAACATCTCTTAGTCCGTCGCTTTATTTTGCGGATTTTTGCGCCAAATATATATATATAATTAATAATTAATTATTTAAAATAGGTAGAGACGCTGTCCATCGCTTTTTATTAAAAATAATTATTTATAAATTAAAAAATAACCACGCCGTCCGTCGCTTTTTATTAATTTTAATTGATTGATTATTTTTTAAAGAAGCGGCGGACGGCATCTCTTAGTCCGTCGCTTTTTGGTCAAAATACTGGTCAAATACTTAATAAAAGCGACGGACAGTGTCTCTTAGTTCGTTGATTTTTGGTCAAAATATTGGTCAAATATTTTTAAAAAAGCGACGGTCAAAGAGACGCTGTCCGTCGCTTTTTTTAAAATATCTGAAGACCAGACGCAAAAATTCCCCATTTTCCATCTCTCTTCCTTCTCTCTAAGACCATATGTCGACGCCGACGCCGACGCTGCCGACGAAGAACCCCACTGCGCCGCTGCCGACCCCGACCCCACTCCATTGTCTCTCCATTGTCTCATTCTCCTTTAATTTAAGGTTAGGGTTTCATGAAATTATTTTTTAATTTTTTCAATTTGAGTTAGATTTGATTTTGTTAATTAGTGTATTGAATATGTGTTTTATTGATTGTTAGTTTGAATGATTGATTGTTAGTTAGTGAATGATTTAGGGTTTTTTGGTTTAGTACTAGTTTGATTGATTGTTAGTTAGTTAGTGAATGATTTAGGGTTTTTTGATTTTAGTACTTGTGAATTGAGATTTTTTTTAATTTGATTGATTGTTAGTTAGTGAAGTGTTAATTTGAAGTTAAATGAATTGAAATTAGATGAATTGAAGTTAGATTTAGAACTTGAACTTGAAATTTGAATATAACTAATTAATTCTTGAGTTAGAAGTTTATGTATAACTAATTTTAAAAATTGGATATATGATGAATTTAATTAGAACTTGAAGTAGTTGAACTTAATTAGAACTTGAATATAACTAATTATTCTTGGCTTAAAATTGTATATATAACTAATTTTAGAGATTATATAAACTTGAATTTAGAACTTGAACTTGAACGTAGAATTTGAATATAACTAATTCTTGGATTAGAAGTTTATATATAACTAAGTTTAGAAATTAGATATGAACTTGAATTTAGTTATTGAACTTGAACTTAGAACATGAATATAACTAGCTAATTTTTGGATTTGAGGTTAAAAATAACTAATTTTAGAACTTTGATATGAACTTGAATTTAGAACTTGAACTTGAACTTAGAACTTGAATATAACTAATTCTTGATGACCTTAATTAATTAGAACTTAATAATTGAACTTTGAAGTACTTATTAAAATCTTATTGACCTTAATATATTTGAACTTAATTATAACTTTCAACTTAATTTATAATAACTTGAACTTAATTAGAAATATAATTAATTATTTGAAATCTTAAACTTAATTAAAATTTATGAATTAATTAAGCTTGAACTTTATAGATCTTGAAATGTAGTATTTATGAACTAATTAATTAGGTATATAAGTAATAATAAATATAATTATTAAGTAATTATAAATATATATTAACAATATA